>QANZ01027266.1:8322-66070 GCA_003254925.1 Chamaecrista fasciculata | reverse complement strand
TTTAATAAAAAATTTAAAATTATAATTTTTATTCATAATATATGTCATATCCATTATTATTTTCCTCTTGTATGCTATATTAAAGTTACAAAAAATTGATTTATATTATAAAATTTATGAATATGTGTCGTGTCGGTGTCGTACGGGTGTCGGACACTGACACGTGTCTAACACAGTGACACGCTTTCAAAATGAGGTGTACATGCTTCATAGGTTTGGAGAACTAAATTTAAAAACTTATGATTAGTTTAATCCAATTTTTTAGGAAAACTATCAAAGGTCTCTGTTTAATATTTTCCATTCTTATTTTTCTTTTTTCAAAACATGTAACATTATAAACAGTATTCAAGGTTTGATCTGCTTAAATTTCTCCGAATCCTTAATCAATAATTCAATATATATATATAGGTGCATATACATGAAAGCCTTTTATTTTTCTTTAACATGGCTAGGACTTGTGATAAACTAGAGTTCTAGATATAAACAAATGAATAAGTCCTTGTAAATAAACAAATATAAACATAAATAAATAGACAAATGATTAAAAAGGGAGGGTAAGGTTAACTAGTGATGCAACAGGACATTATGGGTCTGGTGTGAGGGCTCACTTTTATATTCCTTTTTCTTTTTCTTCTTTTCTTTTTTAATTTTTTCTCTCATTTCCAATTTCCAATTATTAAAATGCATTGTCTCTTGCCAGACAACCACATTCCCAATTGTTGGAGAGAGATTATATTCCTAAATTATTTATACTTAGATCAAAGTATATTTTTGATTCCATATTTTTCGTTCAAGTTTCAATTTGGTCTCTATCTTTTTTTGTTGCATTTTTTGTCTCATATCTTTTGATCAGGTTACAGATTTAGTCTTATATCTTTTAGTCAGGTTGTAGAATTCGTCCTATTTTCTTGCAAAAAAATTTCATATTGTGGGACTAACAGTAAAACTTTTTGTAAAAATATACGACCAAATCTGCAATAAATAGATATAGGATCAATTCTGTACCTGGCTAAAAGATATGAGGACCGAATTGAGACTTGAACAAAACATATGGGACCGAAAGTACATTTTACCCTTATATTCATATCAACATTCATACACATAAATACATATATATATACACATAGAATTGAAGTTGTAAAGATATGAGAGAGCCATTGGTATAGCAACACACAAGCCCCTCTCTCTCTCTCTCTCTCTCTAACCTTCTCTCTCTAAAAAGTTTGTGAATTTTTTGTTGCAATATGGAAACTTCTTCTCAGCCTATCTCCATTGAGAGCTTCTCTTACAGTTGGCTTGTGAACATGAAGCCTTCATCATCATCTCTAGAATCTTCTTCTGTTAATTCTGTTGATGAAGCTTCTTCCTTCATAGAAATGGACCCAAGAATGCCTCCTTCCAAGAGATTCTTCATCAACACCAACAACAAGAAGATGAATTCATCATCACAATCACAAGACTTCAAATTTGACTTCCCAATTTCCCAATCCCATCTTGCTGATCTTGTTCATGCTGATGACCTCTTCTCCAATGGCTACCTCACTCCTCTCTTTCTCAAGATGGAATCTTCTTCTTGTGCTCCCTATAATACTAATCACTATGAAAATGATGACCCATCATCATCATCATCTTCTTCTTCTTCTTCTTATTCATCTTCAATTTCTAACCCAATTCATCATCATCATCATCATCATCTTCCTTCTTCTTCATGTTCTACTACAAAAATGGGTGGTATGGGCTCCACAAACCATCATGGTGTTAGTGCTACTACTTCTAGATGCCCTTCTTTGAAGAGATGCAGAACACTATCAAGGAGGGTGTTTCAGAAGTACTTGAATTTCTTGAGGCCTTTGTGTAGGAGATTGAGGGGTCATCATCATCACAAAACTAATGGTAATAATAATGGTTCAAGCTCAAGCAATGAAGTAATTAATGGTAGAATTATTAGAGGAGGATGTACTACTTCTGAGACATCACCAAGGATAAGTGTGGCTTATTCTGCAGCAGATGACTATTGGAGAAAGTCTTGTGATTCTGAGAGCTCAATCTATGAGGCTGTTCTTCATTGCAAGAGATCCATTGGTATGTATGTCTCCAAATTCAATATATATATTATATCACAATTGATGTTCTTTGATTTCACTCAGTAGGGCTTAATTTTTTTTTTTTAGAAAATTTACTTTTTAGTCTTTAAATCTGTCCCAAAATTCTCTAGGAAATACGTACACTTTTGGTCCCAGATGTTTTTTCAAACATAAACTATTTAATTTCCACACATAATGTTTTAGGGACTAATTAATAGTTAACATTTGTAAGAAAATCATGAACTTAAAAAAAAAGATTTCCCTTAAATTTAATGTTCTTTGATTTCACTCGATAGAGCTTAATTTTTTCAGAAAATTTACTTTTGAGTCTTTAAATTTGTCCCAAAACTCTCTAGGAAATACAGTTTTGGTCCCTGATGTTTTTTTCCAAACATAAACTATTTGGTCTCCACATATAATGTTTTAGGGGCTAATTAAAAGTTATCATTTGTAAGAAAATCATGAACAAAAGAAAAATATATTTTCAATATTCAAAGGCTAAACTGCAGTTTGGGGACAAATTCAGGGACTGACCTAGAGATGAAGTTACAAAAGAAAAATATATTTTCAATATTGTAAAAATCTCTAGTCTGAAATTTTTAATATTGCTATCATTCTTTTTGAATGACCTAGAGATGAAGAATTTTATCATTAAGGTTTCTGTTGTTTTTGATTAAAATTACAAATTTAGATGATGGGACTTGTGTGAGATATATATATATATATATATATATTCACATTTCTAGTCCCAAAAGTTCTTGCGTGGACTAAAGTACTAAATATTATAATAATAATAACTTCACTTTTTTTACTGCTCATAACTCACATGGCACCAATATTTGTCCTTAAATTGACTTATTCACTTAGTTTCAGAGGGTTTTGGTATTTACTCATGTCCTTTTCCCTCCCTCCAAAAAGCCTTGTAACCTTCTTTTGTTATCCTTAAAAAAAAAGTGTCATAACTATTCACTTAATACCTTCAAATTTTTTTAGTTGAAATGAGCATTGAATTAGATAATTATATATTCCTTTCCTTTGCAATCTTTTCTGTACTATTATTTACAATATTCCAATACTTGCTTTTTTGCAGAAAGAAGTTAAGAATATTAATGGTGCAAAAGGGATGATGAAGAAAGAGAGAAGAATCAGAGGCAATAGAATTATCACATGGGAGATGATATATATGAAGATATTTGATTTGGGGTCAAATAATTATGAGCCACTCATAATGTGTGACTTTTGTTATGTCATAGGGAAATAAACAAAAGAGAATCAATTTGCACTCAAATATGGAAAAAAGGCATATATATACAGTGCAATTTTGTTATTTTATTTTGTTGATATGGGGGAGGAAGGAAACACCTCTATACTACACAACAGAATATTCTGTCTCCCTGTTTTATAAGTTTTTAATTTTTTTATTTTTTAGTTGATATTTTGAGGTTAGAAATGAAAATGTGGTACATGAATTAATCACTATGTACATATATATGTCAAATAATGCCCATAACTACTGTGCATCCTTCTACACACTTCTTTAATTAGTTTTTGCTTCTTCTACAAATGTCATTGTCAATGACAGATCGTCTGATCGAGGAGATTCTTATTATTTTCTGATGGATGAGAATTACCAAAAAAAAATATAAATTAGTAATTATTTTGAGATGAATTTGAATTGCATGGGTTTTCCATTTAATTTATAATTAACTTTTAAGGATATACAAACAAATGGAAGAGAAAGAAAAATGGAGGAGATGGCTGACATTTGAAAAATTACAACTTTGATGTAATTTTAAAGGAAAATTACAAATACATATATGTGACTCATCAGTAAAAAAATTCACTGACCCATGAAAATTAGTAAGTGCCATTTTTTTAATTATAATTATTCAAAAAATAACTCTTGAACTATGAAAGTAAATACGAGTGATCTACTAATTTTTTCTATTGGGTATTAAGATTCACTTGTAAAAAGGTGAAGAATGCTAAAAAAAAAAAATAGGTCAAAGGGTTAATTTGGTTCTAAAATGTATGCCCTAATGTTTATTTTGGTCCATTATGTTTTAAAATGTTCAAATTGGTCCTAAATGTTTGCAAAATGTTTCATTTTAGTCCCAACTATTGAATGACTTGTTTCAAGTTCAAACATGACGAGTTTAGAGTTACGTATTGTTCTCGAAGAGTACTTTCTATATCTAGTTGGGGCCATCAGGAAATGATGTCAAATCTTTCTTAAAAGTAGACCTTTCCATTTATGGTAAAACCAAGGTTATTAAAACCGGACCGGTCATTGAACCGGCCGAAGCAGCGGTTCAATAGTTCAACCGGGGTCGGACCGTTAATAATTAAATAAATAAAAAATAATATATTTAGTTTAATATAATAAAAATATATAATAAACTCTTTAAATTTAAGTTGGATTGAGTAAGAAAGTGATTAATTAGGAGGATAAAAAATCAAATTTTGAAGTAAAAACTATTAAATAACGTATTATTTTGAGTCTAAACATAATAAGAAACAAATTTCTTTAAAATAACATCATTTTAATAAGAAAAAGTATAAAAAAAAAAAAAGAAACTGAACCGGTTCAACCTCAAAACCGGCCGGTTCAAGACGGTTCTTGACCGGTTCTCAGCCTGCCCGGTTTTTTGCTCAACTCGGACCGGACCACTGGCCGGTTCGCGGTTCAACCGGCTGGTCCGGTCCGGTTTTTATAACAGAGGGTAAAACAAGCAAAGTTGATTATATCTCTCTTGTTTCAAATTCAAATGCGACGAATTCAGAGCTACGAGTTCCTCTTAACAAGTACTTTGAAATTGAAATGAGAGACAAAAGAAATATGACCAAATTCAATAGTTTGAGACCAAAATGAAACATTTTATCAATATTTAGGACCAAAATTAATCATTTTGCTAACATTTAGGACCAATTTGAACATTTTAAAACATAATGGACCAAAATCAACATTAGGGCATACATTTAGGACCAAAATGAACCTTTGACCAAAAAACTATTCTTGTAGACTCTTGAATGTATATGTGAATGGTTATGCACTCGCATCAGGGAACACCCTGAATGTCTATGGTCTTATGGATCAAATGTTCATGATGTCATATGGATTTGTGGCGATTTGATTAGGTGGTGCACGAATACTAGTGTTATTATAACATTTTGAACATTTTATGCATATATGTAATGAATTAAATTAATAAGAAGATGTATAATCATAATATAATTACATAAACGAGTGATTGTATCCATGTCCTAGCATAGAGACTAGCAACAATTGAATAAAGAATTGTGATAAGCCAGCTTATGACATGAGTATTAGGGGTGTGCAAAAATAAATAGTTTGATTTGATTTGAAATTCATTATTGTTTGGTTGGTTTGATTAGGTTTGGTTCGATTTGGAAGTCGTACAAATTGAATTGGACAGCTAGTATTCTTATTTAGTATTATATATTTATCTCGTATTCTCATTAAGCGAGATGGCCACAATGAAAGGTTGCTAAACAACTAAAATAACTTTAAAATGCGGAATTTGTAGTGAGTGCACCATTATGGGGTAATTTTTTCGTGGAATTCATTGCACGAATCCCACAACTAAAGTCGTGACAACTTATATTACCCTATTTTGTGAAGGGCTGTGCTATGAAAAATGCGATAGGAAAAGCTACGGAGTGAGATTGTTCCTTTCTCTCACTTCTTTCCTTATTTTTCTTTTAATTTTATCTTTAATTTTAATTATATATTTTTGGAGTTTGTGCCAAACTACGAGTAAAATTTAAATGGGTGTAACAATGGGCCTCTTACCATACATGCCCTTATGTGAAAAAAAAATTTTATGATATGATTAATAAAAAAGGTCTTTTGGTGATTGAAAACCACCTTAAAGGTGGACTAACATAGGGCTAGCTGTATGGTTTCAGCTTACAACATATTTTGTGTGGTTGTGTAGATTAATTTGAGATGGAAAACTAAGGATGATATGATTAATAATGGTTATGAGATACCTGCTGATGAATACAAAATTTTGATAATAAAGTCACTAATGTTAGGTTCATACTAATTAATTTTAAGATCATCTTTTGGGCATCCAACGATATTACATATTAATTGAAATGTCTACATGGCAATTGAGATATATACAATTAATTATATATAATTATTATTGATATATTGTTCAAAGTATACATAGGTTGTTCATGGTTGTAACTACTCTATTGTATAAGTCGTTCTATCCCATCCATTGGTTGAATCTTCAAGTCTCAATTAAGGGTGGTAGAGGAGTGGAGTTTAGTTGGGCAACGTGACCTAAGGTTAATGAGATGCTTAACTAAACTTCACATCCTTTATAACTTTGTCCTGAGTAAGAAAGACAAGAGTATGTATTAAAGGTAGGCCGACATATCGACAATGTTGTTGCGAAAATATGCCAATCATGGATATTGAGAGGATTATATTTAATTTACCCTTGGTGGATTCTTTGGGTGGACTCCTTGAGTGTATAGATTCACATCAAGAGACGCCCTAAATACTATATGGTCTGATATGATAGATCAAATGTTCGTGATGCCACATAAATTTGTGGTGATTCGAAAAAAAAAGTTGACATAGATAAATTTTTATTAATATAAAAATCATTCATTTTAGAATTTCTCTGTATTTTTTAGTTTGGAAATTTTGATATTCATTATATTTATGAGAAGTATAGATGATGATCATTCATTTTTAATATTCGTTTTAAAAAAGTAGATATTTTCTCTCTCTCCCCCTCCCCACTCCCTTGTGTTTTTTTTGCTTTCACTTTAAAAGATTTTTCATTTTCTCTAGGAAGGACTAATTTCCTAAAATAACTTTTTTCTCAATTTTTTTTTTATTTTTAGTTTTTATCATAATAAGTTAAATATCTAGTCCTCCTTGTTTAATAATAGTTTTTGTCCAAATCTATTTTTTATTATCATATTTCTTTTTGAAATATGCAGATCGAACACTAAATCAACTTAATTAGATACGAAACATCTTAATCAATTTTGCTCACACATCATATTAATAGAAGCATTTATGGCATCTACAATCTCGAACTTTTTTTTTGATGTAGAAGTATTATAGTAATCTTTTTGTTGGTACTACCAAGAATGGTGAAGATTTTCACCTTAATTTCAACTTGCAAATAGAATTAGTCATGCTTACATTGCAATTCTCCAATTCAACAATATATATACAATTCTTCTGTATTATTGGTGGGGAGTTATCCTATATTAATTGTAAGTGTCTACTTTTCAATAATATGGTAAGTCTTCATGTTTTAAGAAAGATCATGCATTCATATTAGCAAATAGTCCCTTGAATATGACTATGACTCATTTTCAAATGTCCAATTGATCGAGTATACTATAAATTTTGATTAATTAATAATCTCCTTCAGTTATGACCTTTTTTTTTAGCCAATTCAGTTATTACCTAGGTTGCATTAGAACGGGTACGAGTACTTGCAAGGGTACGGGTGCGGATACGGGATACGTTAATTTTGAAAATTATAGGATACAGGTACGGCAATATTTATTTAAATAAAAAGTTATAAAATATAAATTTATGTTTTTTTCTTATAAAAATCTGAATGTTCTGTTTATTAATCTAAAAAGAATAAATTTTTAATATAACAAAAATAAAATAAGATAAAAATATAGTGATATTTTATAAAAAAATAAAAAAAAATTTATATTTTATAATATTTTAAAATTATCCAAGAGTATTTATAGAATACGGGTACGAGTACGTATTCGGTACTGGTACAACGCCATTTTTGAAATATCCGTGCAACATAGGTTATGAACTTATTATATCAATACATACATTAAACAGTAAATTGATAAATAAGTGTGCTATATTTTTATATGATTGTTTGTATCCTAAGTTAAAAGCTATTTTAGATAAATATGGACAAATAGATATATACAAACATATATGAAAAAGTAGAGGAGATATTATATTCTCTATTTTTTATAGTTTAATTAACGGGAGATTTATTTTCGAAAAAAATGATAATAGAAAAAGAAAATATTAACTACAAATTAATGTTGTAAGAACAGAAAATCCGATCGATTCAACTGCTGACCAAACTTAAGAACAAGTTGTTTTGACCCAAAAAATTATTTTGGCAGTTGGATAAAAAATAATAACCAGACATAACCATTCTGACTAGGTTAAATCGGTGAATTGCTAAATTAAAGAATTGTCAAATTGAATTAAAATTCTATTTTGACCCCTTATAATTAATATTTTTTTCTATTTTGATTATAATCATAATAAACATGTTCGTTTACGTTTTTTTCCTGATTCAATTATAATCATGATTTTTAAATAATCAAACACACTCAATTACACTTATACCCCTATACATAAACCTATAATTACCTATACTCTAATACATTCAATCCCCAATCACAAAGGGCAAAATAGTCATTTACTTTAAAATTGGGTCAGTTTGTAAATATCCATTTTTGTGTTTGGGCTAAAATGTTATTTTGCCCAAATAATTTAGAACTGAAATTGAAATTTTCTCCAATCATATCCCTACCATCTCTTTCTCTCTTCATTGACACCATCTTCTCTCCGATTGAATCCTCCACCATCGATCTCTCATGTCAAAAATTATCATGAAGATACATATATATAAACTTTCATTTTTGCTTTTCAATTTCGGTTTCAGTTTCAGAAAATAAGCTTGTATCTGAACCTTCAGAGAGAATCCATGTTCGTCTCTTTCGTAAGCAACAATACAATTTCTGGGCAATGTTTGCTTCGAATTCCGACTGAAAAGTTTAATTTGCACTGAATCGATTTCTCACACTTTGCATTCTTACATAGACAATCTATCAGAATCGGCGCCTTGAGCTTCTGACTTGTGTTGAGGACTTTTAATGGAAGATATAGAGAGAATGATTGGAGAATTTGACTGAGGAGAGTTGGAAGAAGGGAAGGAAAGTGAAGAACTGTTAATTATCGGAAGCTAAATTGTGCCTTTTATTATGGTGGAGCAACATTTCGTGCTACCTTTCTGGTAAAGTTTGTGAATTGCATAGAGATTGAATGAATTGCAGAGAGAAAACGAAGATGGGGAGAAGGAGTGGTATGCCATTTGGTGAAACGGTGCGCCAAATTGAGAGAAAACGAAGATGGGGAAGAAGGAGTGGTACGCCATTTGGTGAAATGGTGCGCCAAATTGAGAGATTTATGCCAAATTGAAGGAAAATTTCGGGTCCGCGTGCGCTTAAACTTTCTCTCTCATCTGATGCGAAACGGTGCACCATTTTCTTCGCTGGTGCACCGATTGTCGGGCAAAAATTGTACATTTTAGTCCTTTTGGTGCACCATTTCGTAGGCCAAAATTGAACCGGTGCACCGATTTTGATAATCATCCCCCCACTTGCACATGAAAATAATCAAGATTTCACGCTTTTCAAGGCAAACAGTAACATTTTTTATTTTTTTTGAAGCAACAATCACATCCAAACACATTTTGATTATAATAAAATCACACCTTACTTTTTCCAACTTTTTCTTCCATTTATACCCCTATACAATTTATCAATTGTTAGGGCGAGATGTTGTGGGTAATTTGAACTTTGAAGGATGGAATATATGTAATAGAACTTTAATTTTGATATATATTTTCTTTCAAATTAAAATATGAAGACTATTTTCACGAAATTCTCCTCTCAAACAAACTATTAAATAAACTCAAGTTCATATATAGGTCAACAAAGGTTGACTCAATTAACAAAACCAACTTATGTGTTAATTTATCAGATATTCTTTCTTTTGATTCTACAAAACCCAATCTCTAAATTAAAGCAATTTAATTATTTGCTTCTTTTCTTTTATAATTTCTATAAAACCCACATAGTGATGGAATCTACTTTTAAACCACCACCATATATATAAGGAACAAGAAGCATATTGAAAATTAAATGACTGATTAGTCTATGACATAAATGGCGTATATAGACGAGTTGTGTTTGTTTGTTTTTTAATTACAAAATGTATTGTTTTGTTAGTGAGAGTTGAAATATTCTTTGTTAAGCAATTGAGACATGATGAGGTAAGGACACACACCTATTCTTAAACATATTTTTGGCCAATCAACTATCCTACTACATTTAATTAATAGCCTCCTTTATTTTAAGAGAAATGTGTGTGTGTTTTGTAGGCCATATCTCTCATTTCGCCTATTCCAACATCTCCAACCATAGCACGTGCTTAAAGCTCTAACCATTTTCATGAATAATTACTATAATTTATGTACTCACCATCTTGTTAAATAGGTTTGTTCAACAAATCCAATCATATATATATATATAATAATAATTAACATATCAAAATTGAATTTCATTAGATAAATTAAACCCTTTACATATTTATTTAATTTGTTTGAATTTCATTAATGTTTGTACCTCCCTAAGCAATTCTTTTATTAGACCAAAATAGATACTTATTAATTCAAAGAAATTATATATGTATATATATATAAACAAATTGAATTACAAATTTTTACTAAGATAAAGACTAAAACGTAAAGAGTCTTGTCTTTTTGAAGACAAAATCCCTAAAAAAAACACATTTTTGCATAGGAAGATCATACCTCCTCATGTGTCCCCTCTCAATTGGGGGTGTGAACCCCAATCCCTAATATATATATATATAGAGAGAGAGAGAGATGCATGGACTTATTCAAGTTATTTAAAAACACCTTAATTAAGTGGTTTTTTCATCAACTCTTAATTTGATCAATAAATTAAAGATATTAAAGATATATATTATATACGTCTTTTTTTTGTAACTTTATGCATTATTTCTTCTAATTGGATATTAAAAAATAGGTAATAATCGACTAATAACCTTAGAAGATAAGAACTTCAAAGCCGCCCATTGTTTCTTTTTCTTTTTCTCTATCTCTCTATATATAGCTATCTCAAAACTTTTAAAATCAATTTTTTTTTATTATTTTATAGAATTGAGCATGCTTTTTTCATCATCAATAGTTATTTCCAATCTCATGAAAACTTAATTCTTCTTTATTTTGGTTTGTAGTATTTGAGGGTTTCTACAAACCTCCACATCAATCCTCAAGAGTCAACAGAAAAAAGTATATATGAAAAGAGAGATTAGGGATAAGGATAGAGGACAAGGATTAGTGCATAGAAAAGAAAGTGAAAAGCTATATATATATATAGTCCTTCCTTTTCCCTATTGACACTTGATATCCTTACTCTTTTTAAATTTCTTCATATATGTGTGTTGGACCTAACTAAAAGTTCATTATTTTAAATTCTAAAGAATGAAAAAACAAATGGAATTTGACAAGTACTATTGCACATGCACCTCTAACATAGAATATGATTACTAATATAACGAGTCATCTTCATAGCTTTTCTTTTCATGCAATGTTATTACACACATATATTCTTTGTAATCTCACTATATATATATATATTCTTTAATTATCTTTCATGCATCTCGTTATATATCTTTTTGATTCCCATAACAGTTCCATATCCTCAATAAAACTTTTTAAATTCAACTACTTCACTTTTGTCAGCCTATTAAGCCTTAAGAATATCTTAAATTATTAACTTAAAATAACAAACTTCTTTATGTGAAACATGTCCTTGTTATTTTACAAATTCATTTGTTTGTAACATATATATTTCATTCTCAAAACACAAAATTCAGAAAACACCCTCAATTTAAAGATTTGTACAATATTATATTCTTCTTCTTCCATTTTAAAATTTGATCAAAGAAATAATGACAAATGTATAGTTAATTTTATGGAACATATATATATCCCCTCAAGGCTAAGAGCCTGTTTGAATAAACTTGTGAAAAAAGAATTTTATTTGTCAAACTTTTTTTAAAAGATCTTTTGAGTGAAGCACTAATATTTTTAATTATCAAAGTTATTTGGATAATAAAATAACAAAAGTACTTTTAATTAATAAAATGAACTAAAAGAATAGCTTTTGCAAGTGCTTTAAGTGAAAGCTACAAAATTGAACTTCTTAAAAAAATTATATTTAACTTTTTTTGTAACTACTCATTTTTCTTAAAAATTTATCCAAACAAGATTTTATGTTTATAAAAGGTCTTTTTTTAATTAAAAAAGTACTTTTTAGATAAAAAAAACCTATCCAAACGGGCTTTAAATATAATGTAAACAAGCTAGTTCTATTATTTGAATTTTTGACAAATTAAAATATGTTCGTTATATATCAAAGCATTTTATAATATAAACTTAAAAGTTTGATTCTAACTTATTAAACTTTTTCTAAATAGATAAAGTTCAAAATGTAATTAGAAAGTTTTGCATTTGGACTATTTTTAAGTATAAATTTTAATAACCTGAATTAATATATGGTGAATTAAGTTTAGATTTGATTTAGATGTTGAGGAGCATGCATGTCTAATCAAATTGAGGATTACTGAAAGTGATTTGATTCTTTTAGTATGGACCCCTCTTTATTAGGAATCTATCAGTTCACTTGCGAGTGGACAAAATTATCTAACTTAGCTTTTGTGCACAAACCTTTTACTGTAGCTGTCATTATTTTAACTGTGTGTATATATATATATGTATATTATAGCCTATGGTGACGATGAGAGAAGAAAAGAACTATATTACTTGGAAATGATATTGAATATGTTGGGGATAGTATAAAAGTGTAGGATAACAATGTGATAAGTCTGAGTCACATCATAAAGACACTCTTCGAAAGATATATTCTACAATCCCTCAAAAGATATATTCTACAATCCCTCACAATTAGGAAGCGACATTTTCTAAGAGTGATCGAACTCTTCTTATTTCTATAACAATTAATGACTCAAAATTATTGGGTAATTGATTGAAAATGGTAGTAGGTGAGGTCTTAAGAAGTCCCACATTGCTTGGTTAGCAATTGTGAGGTTTTTTAAGAAGTCCCACATTGCTTGATTAGCAATTGTGAGAGAGGTTCAACTATTATAAAAGGAGGTCTAAGGCAAGTTTACAAGTGCACCAAGTCAATACACTTTAAGCTTTGTATTTGACTTTTAAATTTTTTTCTCTCTTGTATTTTAGAGTTCTTCTATTTGTAGAGTGTGGAATGTGTAGTTAAATAGTTGTTTTGTGAGAGTGTGGGTGTACTTGGGTCAAGGGTTGAGAGAATATTGTGTGATATAATAATTTTCATATAGTATTTTTTTCTGGTTGTCTTTTGACAACGGTCGTGGTTTTTTTCCTGGTTTGGGTTTTCCATGTTAATTCCTCGTGTTGTGATTGTGTTTCTTCATCTTATTTTTCTGGTTATTCTCTAGAGAGGAGAAAGGTTATTTTAATTTTTAATATTATTATTTTTCCCAACAAAAATAACAAAAGACGATAGAATTCAATCTTAATTATTTTCAGAAGCTCATCATCACATTCTGATTAAGATAGCTCATAAATGACATTAGAGCTAATAAAGATAATTTAATCACATTAAATTGCTTTAAATACTAAAAAAATAGATTTTCTCTATATATTCATGTATCTTCCTTTGAAGACTTGGATAAAATGATAATGAATACTTTTAGCCTAATACAAAAGATGTAAGTATGTAGCTAGCAATCATGGTACTAAGAACTAAACTTATTTAGAATATTATAGAGTGAATGATAATAGGAGATGCTGGGTCTCCCCAAAAGGTAGGCAACAAGGTTGAAAGAAACATGAAAATGTCAGACTCTTAACAGAAATCTCATATCTGTCTGTCTGAAAAAAGTGCAGAAATAATTGTGCTTCTGCCTCTGCCTTTGCTTACATTCAAACTATGAAAAGAGGGTTTTGAAGGCTTTTGAATTGAAGTAGTGGCTGCAAATTAAACTCTACTTTAGACTTTAGTATTCCACAAGCCTCTCACTGCATTTTCAAAAGGCCTATGTTGTAGCCATCCTCTTTTTGTTTTACTTCACCTTTAAGAATCATTAATTAGGATAATTAATTAAACTGTTCTTGTTTTTAATTCAATGGCCACGAAAAGATCAATTAATTAATTAATGTCTCAAAATCATCAGTTTAAAAAAAAAAAAAAAGAGGAAAATGAAAGAGGGTACTTGTACTAAGATTTTGAAAATAGGTTATCAATTTTAAAACTTGAAAGTTGAAAGTTTATGGACCTAACTTTTAATTTTATTTTTAAACGACTCAAGAAAATATTTGTTGTATTTTTGTTTTATATAAAGGTTAACATTATTATCTCATTAAATCAAATGCTTATCCTTTACCAAAAAGAAAAAAGCTTACCATACCGGGTTGTGTGGACAAACTTGAGACTTTAATCACTTGGAATTAAATTGAACATTGACGAAGTAGTCTGTCAAAGCTCAGGTCATACTGCCTGTGGTGGTCTCCTTCGCGAGAGATTTGGGATCTTGTAGCGTTCTTGACATTGAGCTTTGGGATATATGTGAGGGGCTAAAGTTAGTGTCCTTAGCCCTGGATAGTTGAGATGGATTATTTCTCACTTATATGTAGGGGTGTTCAAACTTCGATTTGGATCGATTTTAACATTTTTTTCAACGAACCGAACAAATTGGATGATAACTAAAGCCATCCAATCAATCCAGTCTTTTTAGGTCAACTGAACCAATCCAAACCGACTTTAATCAGTTTGGATTGGATCGGTTAATTGGTTTTCTATATATTCATTAAGTTAAAAATCTAAGAAATACAAAATATATAAACATCTAGAAAATATATATAAGAAAAGATTAGAAACTGTAAATTGTGATGAAGGATAAAGATTGAAGATGAAGTGATGAAAGGAAGGATGAAGTGTAAAACTATGAATTGTGAAATAAAAAGTGACTTTTGAGTGTGAGGGACAACTAAATAAGGGAAAATAAAAAATGAAGAAATTAAGTTTAGAGATAGGGATATTTTTTATTTAATATAATATAAATAATATTTAATTAAATTATTAATATGGTTCGGTTTGGTTCGCTCGATTATTGGTTTTCAAAACCATCCGAACCGAGCAAATCGGTTTTCATCATTTTTCATCCAATTCAACCAATTAGATGATTGGTTTTGGTCGGTTTTGATCGGTTTGGATTAGATTGATCGGTTGAGTTTGGATTGGATTGGATTTGAACAACCCTACTTATATGTGTCATAATAAGCAAGTTGACAAGGTGAAAAAGAAAAAAAAATCATTTTTAATCACAAACTAGAGATAAATTTATGATTGATTTTTCTTTTAAATAGTGAAAAATTTTCTATTTCTAATTGCTAAATCACTTATTATAAGTTTAAGGACCAAAATGAAATAAATTTATAGTTGATTTTTCTTTTAAAGAGTGAAAATTTTTCTTTCTATTTTTGTCAAATCACTTACTATAAGTTAATTTAAGGACCAAAATGAAACATATATGAAAGTTTGAAGACTATAAAAGAACAAAGGTGAAAGTTTGAAGACCAAAACGAAACAAATGTGAAAGTTTGAGGGCTGAAATTAAACAAAAAATAGTTTGAGGACTAAAATAATCATTTAACCAAATTAAATATTAGATATGAAACTAACCCATATAAATCACTTAAAAAAAGCTTTGAGGGTATAACGTACTGGAAATGACCCTATACTTTGGAGGTAAAATTGATCCAAAAAAAACTTTAGGGGTACAACTGAAAATGACTGCATATTTTGAAGGTATCAATAGTACTTTTGCCTTTGGATAGTTAGAGATGTTAATTAAGGTACAATTCTTTAGCTAAAAAGTTATATGTATAATTGGTTATTGCATAATTTTATTTTCTTAACTTATTGTGGAACATAATTAAGTTTAAGAGTTATAGTTTGATTATTACTCAATTCTTGTATTATTGAATTTTTGTCATTATTACACACCTTGTTAATACTTTATTTGAATCAACTTAACTCAAATATCAAGTTTAAAATATAATTTAGTCTTGAAGCTTATTGTTGCACTTAGGGGTGAGCAACGGTGATCGGATTTAGAAAGGTCAGTGGGGTGAGCTATTAATGAGTGAGTTGATTTTTTACAACCCGAACCCGACTACTAACCTATATAACCCGATGATATCAGGTTGTGATAGAGTTTAGGCTGGTTGGTCGAGTCAAAATTTAACTTAAAAAAAATTATAAAATTAACTTGATAAAAATATATAAATATTTATTCTACATATTATATAATGNATATTAATGTGTTTCAATGTTGAAATTCCGTAATGAAATTAGATAAGTTTTGTTCAAAAACCATGAATTCTTAGTACATTTCAAAACAAACAAATAGCAAAGGGTCAATTCTTATTCATTTAATAATCTCAATCCTTTCTCAACTTCGTCTAAGAACAAATATGTACAAGTTCTTTTGAGCTTTGACGGGAATAAAAAGATGAAATACGGAAGCTTAGAAAACTCACTAAAATGGCGCAAAAAACAAGAAAAAGAACTCACAGATTTGAGACTTAGGCCTTGTTTTTATCAAATTAATCAAAATGATATTTCATTCAAGATAAATGAAGAAAGAGAAAAGAGGCCATGAAGTATGAAAAGTCCATATTATGATCAACAGTGCCATATAATGTTGATGACTTTTCTTTTGAAGTGTACCGTTTTCCAGCTGGGAGTGAATGGACTTCAGCCTTATTCAGACTTTTTACCCCGAAATTAGTGCATAATTTTCTTAGTAGGGAATGGTCAAGTTCATTACAGTCAAGTACTGTTATATTTCTTAAACATGATTAGCACCAAGACGCTAAAATAGTTTGATTTAACCCAAGTAGAAAAACCAACTTTTTATGTCTTCTTTTATCATTTCACTTAAGCCCCGTTTGCTTTAGCCATGTCTAAGTAGCTGCAGCTGCAACTGTTAACTGTTTTTATACATTTAAGGCATCAAATTCATTTGGGACCCAAAAGAAATTTCCCCTAAACATCTTATCCTATATGCATGTTATCTTGCTTAATACCTTCATAACAAATTCAAGAATATTATATCGCCAAACAAAGAAGCTCAGAATAAAATAGCCTGTTGTCACGCCCGACATTGGAGAAAATTTTTTGGCTAGAAATTCGGTTTAGTCCCTATCGGGTACTAAAAGTCATGATTTTAACCGAATTTCTTCACCATCGGAACGCCTTTGGAGAATAACTCCGTTGTTCCTTTATCCGGTTCCGGACTCACCTCTTGAATTTTCTCTCAAAAATCAGATTTTTCTCTCTGCAAGTTGAATATTTCTCTCTCTAAAATTTGATTTTTCTCCCTTTTTCCCTCTCCAATAGTTTTTTTTTCTTAAAAATATCTCATCTATTTATAGGCCCGAAAGGAGAATTAATAGAGATAAAAAATTAATGCTAATTGATACAAAATAATCTCCAAAAATCAATCCAATCACCAATCTCAAATTATAGATTTAATATGATCAAAATTGATTCCCAAAAATTTCTTTTTCCCTACTTCATGCATGATTCATGGCTGAGGAAGATGAATAACTCATTCTAAATCTTCTTTAAATCAAACTTGATGCATGCACTCATAAGAAATTGGCTCTGGCCCAAATGGTTTAAGGTTTAGAAACTAAAAAAGGAAGTGAGTTCAAATCCCAACTTTGCCATTTTTACCATTTTCCTCAGCTTTTCTTTTTTAGGCCAAAGTCCTATTTTGGTCCCTCTGTTATGCTCATTGTTCCAAATAGGTCCCTCAATTATTTTTCGTTCCATATTGGTCCCTCAGTTATCCAAAACTTGTCAAAGTTGGTCCATCTAACGTTTTTCATCCATTTTTCCGTTAAAAAAAAAGGAAAAATAAACTTGCATCCCCAAAAGTTTTATTTTCTTATATTAAGGTCCTTTTCTTTTTATAATAGGATCAAAACGTAAGAAAAGAAAATAAATTAAAATTTTAAGTGAATTTATCCAAAAACACAAAATCTCTCTCTCTAACCCTAACGACGCTGTCTCTGATAGCCTAACGACGCCGTCTCTGAAATTGGAAGAGGAATCAGCGCGAGAAAGGTGACTTTCATCTCTGTTGGTGTTTCTTAAGATAACGATAACCAAAGAATTAGAATCAAGTTTCTATCTCAAACGGTCAAACCTAGTTGTAATGTTAGACCAAAGGGTTATATTTTGTTGGGAAAATTTACTGAAGCAAATCTCATGTAATAAAGTTTAAGTATTGATGCCAAAATCTTTAGTGAAAATTGCCTCGAAATTACAAAGCCTTTCTAAGTTCCAAAACCTCACACCAACGAACCAATCTTATTCAGGGATCGGAAAGGGTAAACATAAACGAAAATCACCTTTCTCGTGCTGATTCCTCTTCCAATCTCCCGCCTCCCGCCGATCATCATGAACCCTCACAAATCGTTCCGGCACACGACAGAAAATCGTTTCGGCACACGACGGAGAGGAAATCTCGTCGCCGGCGTCGTCAAGTTGTGTGAGAGACGAAGATGTGAATCCAATGTCGGTGCCGAAGACGACAACGACACTGTCGATACGGCGGCCCCGAGTGGCCGATGAAGGTGGGAAGCTATGGAGGCTTCGGTTGGAGGCTATCAGAGACGGCGTCATTAGGCTATCAGAGACAGCGTCGTTAGGGTTAGCGAGGGAGAGATTTTATGTTTTTGGGTAAATTCACTTAAAATCTTAATTTATTTCTTTTTCTTACGTTTTGATCCTATTATAAAAAGAAAAGGACCTTAATATAAGAAAATATAACTTTTGGGGATGAAAGTTTATTTTTTTCTCTTTTTTAACGGAAAAATGGATGGAAAACGTTAGAGGGACCAACTTTGACAAGTTTTGGATAACTGAGGGACCAATATGAAACGAAAAATAACTGGGGGACCTATTTAGAACAATGAGCATAACAGAGGGACCAAAATAGGACTTTGGCCTCTTTTTTAAATTTTTTATTTCGTTTTTTATTATTTTTATTTATTTTGTTTATTTCTAAATGCAAATCTTATTTTATTTTAGCAATTTTCTTTTGGGAATTTTTCTTATTTAATTTCATGACTTTGTGAACCTAAAATTCTCAATTTATTTGTAAATCCCAAAAGTTTATTTATTTACAAAAGTGGCCCAAATTTTTTTATTTATTTACAAAAAGACCCGGTCAAAATTGGGTGTTAACACTTGTCAATTAATGATTTAATTTCAATGAGCCAACATTGCGAAATTGCGAAGTAAACACTACAACATTTTTAGTTTTCTGCAACACTTTTCAAGGTAGTGATAACTCTAATAATTTAGAGTTATTTGGTCATAATCTCGGGTCATTTCAGGGCTTTTATCCATATTTTATTTGTTAATGAAGCTTAATTTGTGAGTATTTAGTGTTTTATTAGTTATAGATGTTTAATTTTTAGTTTTAAGTTTTAGTTTGTTTAGTTTAGTTTATTTTCGTTTTATGTTGTTCAAGTTAACCAACGATTTCGGGCACCAAATTTATTGAGTTTCAAAAGTTTCAGGACCTTGAATCGAAGCTTGAAATGTCTAAAAGATGTTGAGAGGTCCGGGGTTCTCCATATGAAGCGAATCGGAGTTGAAACAAAGATTTTAGTGATGCAGAATTTTCCTGCTCGCCTAGGCGCCCATTTGAGCGCCTAGGCGCTCTGCCCTGTGCCAGCTAGGATTAATGAAGCTAGCTCTCCTAGGCGAGGTGCAGCTCGCCTAGGCGAGTCGCGGACAGTGGATTCGCGTTTTTAGGGTTGATTGAAGTCATTTTGAAGGGGGACTAAATGAGACACAAGGGAAGAACCCTAGAGGTCAAGTAGGGTGCGAAATTGCTTGGGGAGCTTGGATTCTTGCATGATAGCATCAATTTTGGTGGATTTGGGTGGAGAAAGTGAAGATTTGGAGCTTCTCTTCTAGGGTTTCTCCTCTTTTCTTCTCTTTTCTTCTTCTTTGATTCACATGATTGTTGATTTCAATATTGTGAGAATGTTAGGCTAGTTTTTCATATTCTCTAAGATTAGAACTTCTTAGCAATGTGGATTAACTAATTGTTTACTTATTATGTTTTCTCCTTCTTTGTGTGACCACCAATGTTGGGAATTCTTATGAATTGCTTTGATTTATGCTTGAAAGAGATTGATTGAAGCTAGGTCTTGCATTGATTGCCTCTAGATTTCATTTTTTTAAATGGAATTTGTTAATAGGATAGAGATATACCTATTAGCCTAGGGGAACCCAATTGAACTTGAACTTAATGCATTGAGATAGTTGGTTCACCATAGACATATAGGTGAGTTAATTAGATTCAATAGGCTTATAATTGACTGAAAGGTAATTATAGGTGATTAAGAGTTCAGGGTTAACTTTGCCATTATCGTAAGTCCATAATCAAAGTAGTTAATTAGTTAAGTGAAATTGCTAAGAAGGGACAATCCTAGGGAAGTCTTTTACACTTGATTTCTAGGAAGTTTTTCGGTGTTCAATTTGGAACCTGTTTATTGAATTTTAGTTTTATTCAGTTGAAACTTTTATCAGTATTTGTTGCTTAGATTAAATGAACCGCTATAGCCTGTGTTTAGAGTGAATTCGCAAGTAATTTCTCGGTGGGACGATACCCGGTGCTCAAGCTTTTATATTACTTCGGTAGTGTACACTTGCACTTGGGTTTTATAAATTTAAAACTTGCTTTAAAAAGAAATAACCCAACAAGTTTTTGGCGCCGTTGCCGGGGACTTTATTTTGTGAATTTGTTTTAACATAGGTGACTAGTTAGTAGTTTGAGACTAAGCATTTTTTTTTTATTTGTTTACTTTCTTTACTGCTTTCCTAGTTGTGGATATTAGGACTGTTCTGGGAATTTGGCTGGATTGTATTTCTATTGCAGGTGAAAAATTCTGTTTATGCCTAGACGGGGTAAGGGTAAAGCAGTTGTTACCCGTTCAAATTCAACCTAGGTTTTACATTGCTAGAGTGTTTGTGGAGAGATTTAAGGTCTGTTTGTTTTTGCTCATAATCAGCTTATAAGCGGAATATTCTTAAAAAAGATGAATAATCTCGTTTGTTTAAAATTATCCAATAATTTGATTATAATTTACAATAATCTCTTATCTCAAAAAACTCAATTACTTTTATATCCTTATAAAAATACTTATAGTTATCTACATTTCAATATATATTCAAATATATACAAAGGGCATAATTGTCATTTTATATCACCCCTCATTTATTACACCTATAACAATCTCTCTCCATCACACCACTTTTCACCAATTCTTTTTAAAATTTTTTCTCAAAATTATTATGATTAACATTTTACTTTTAATTATCTTTAATATTTAATAAAATAATAATAATTTATTTTTCATTTAAATATTGATTAATATTATATTTTATTATTAAAAATAATTTCTATCCCTCTTATTTAAAAAATTAACAATTAAATTCAACCAGCATATTTAAAAATTTGATTTTAAATAATGATTCATCACTATTTTAATTTGGACCAACTCAATATGTTTTCAACTTTTATTTTCTCTATTAGGGACTGATGCGTTAACTCAGTAAAAATTAGATGGCCCAAAAGTCAAAATTATTTTCTAAAATTTATATTGACGAAATTAAATAATTATAATTGTAATGTTGAGAGATAAGCAGATAAACGATGACTGTTATTTTTTGGGACTAGACCAACATTTTAAAAAAATTAGAGACTAAAATTACACCATTCATATATAGTTTAATTTAATACAATGTTAGTTTACTCAATAAATTTTTCCAAATGTGCTACGTAGAAGTTAGTGACATTTTAATTACAAAATGAGATATAAACAGTTCCAGATGAGAGATGAAAAACAACATAATAAAGCATACTAGATTAATAGCAAATAGAAATTTAAGTTTATCAAATTGGTAATTCTTTTTAAAGAATTTTAATATATTATAAACTTCCTGGAGCATAAAATCAACTGGAAATGGGTATCACCCTACAGGAAGAAAAATGTTTCTTTTGCAATGGGGCAAAAGCATTAATTTTGTCTCCAATCTTTTTTTGCTTTAATTCTAGCCTTGATGTTTCACACTTTGGTTAATTTTATCTTTTAATTAACTTTTTTTAATAAATTAACGACAGACTGCATCTTATTTTTCAATCTGAGTTATGATTTGAGTTTCTTTTTCTATCAATTTTACATTATATAACATTAGTTACGTAGATTCTATTGTTAATATTTGACTAAAGTAAGAGTAAAAGATAAAATTGACCAAAATATAAAACATTAGGAATGAAATTAACAGTTAATATAAAGTTTGAAGACAAAATTAATACTTTTATTTCTATTCCAATGTCTACGGTGATACCCATTTCCAATTGATTTTGGAGACTACATTCGTATGACCAAAGGATCAAAATGGACGAAATGTTTCTATTCCAAGTTTGGAGACCAAAAAAAAACTTTGGTATTAATTGATCCTTTTGTTTCTTGATTTAAAATTGAAATAAAATAATAACTAAGGCTCTTTTTTTTTTTTGGCCTGAACTAAGGCTCTTTTTATTTACAAGGCTAGTACAAATTTCGTCCATTTGAATATTCCAATGTGTTTTGTACATTGTGGTTTATTTTACAAATATTTATTTTTATATAAAACTAAATATATATTATTACAAGTAAAGTCTCCTTACTCATCCTCATCTCCAAACAATAGACATTTCATAGTACTCATTAACTACTACTAGTGATGAAGATGACGCATATGAGATTGTCCATAATTTGAGAAGTCAATTAGATTGCACTTCATATTGTTCTCTCCTGCTTGGGAATAGATCATCTCCATTACTTTTTCTCTCCATTTCTCTCCGTTACACCTCGTCTGAACCATCCAAAACATCTAATGGTTTCACTTAATGCCACGTCACCTCCAAAACATGATTTGTAACCAAATTGAAGCTCCTTCCTTTGCTTCTCTCTCGCTCCCCGCTCTCTCATTCCTTCCGCCGTCATCCTCTGCCGCATCCTTCTGTCTCCCTCCTCCATCCGGGCCTTCTCCACTTGTGCCACCTCCTCGTCACTCAATTATCCCAATCCCAATTGGTCCAACCGATTCCACTGGCTCCTCCTATCATCACCTTACCCTCCAACCTGAAAATACCATATGCTCTTGTTTATGGATAATTCCACTTATAAATATACATTTTTTTGGCATTTTTTGTTAAAAAATAATTCAATTTTAAATTATATTTATGGAATAGAGGATTGGTGTATAAGTATTGGCGAGGAGAGTTGGAATATAGAGGAAAGAAAATTAAAACTGAAGACAATCTGGGTAGGGAGTTTTGAAACATACAATGATGTTTTAAATTTTTTTGGTGAGGTTGACGTTGGACAAGAATAATGGCCAATGGGTATTAATTTTGAAGAATAACAAGAAAAAAAGGGAAAGAAATAAGCACTTAAAATTACAAGATGCTTCCTTGCTTGATTGGCGGCGAAAGCAACGGTGAGGGGCTGAGGCGGTGGAAGAATGAGAGAGCGGAGAAGGAGAGCAAGAGAGAAACAAAGGAAGGAGCTTCAATTTGGTTGTAAAATGTAAATCATGTTTTGAAGGTGACGTGGCATTATGTGAAACCATTAGATGCTTTGGATGGCTAAAATGAGGTGTAATGGAGAGAAAAAGTAATGGAGATGATCCATTCCCCTCTTGCTTCTAGTTACGTCGAATTCCCAATAACTTCCTCCAATCTTCTTGATTTCGTTTCTCTTTTGCATTAAATACCTTATGGTTTTTGTTAGAATTCTCTAAAGAAATTGAAAAAGAAAAGAGAGTCGAGTTAAGTTTTCTTACTTCTTACTCTATTTCTATTATATTCATTGAATGGGTATATTATTATATCTGTGAATTATTATATTTATCGATTGAATAAACCCAATCTCCACTTTTTCCTTAATTTTCGCATATGCCTTTTTTTGTATTTATGTCAATTATTTATATAGTGTTAATACAACATAATTGCTTGATTTTTTTTATTATTGAATTCAATTGGATTTTAGTTGGTGTTTCTTAAATTGTTTTCTAATATTTAAGTTTCTAATTCGTTTATTTTCTTCATTGTATTCTTTTTTTCAACATTAATATTGACAACAGTGTATCAAATAAATATAATCTGATCGTGAATAAATGGATCTATTTATTCCCTTTTCATAGGATTTCTTTTACTTTGTCAAATGGATTGTGTGAGACCCTAGAATTTTAAAATTTATTTTTTCAATTGGTTCATTGGATTTTTTTTTTTTATATATAAACAAGAAAAGAAGTTTTTTATTTTTAATTCTTGGTTGTGTTACCTTTTATTTTTAATGAATTAACATTAGGGCTGTGAAATTGAACTAACAAGTCCAAGATGAATCGTATTTTTTTTTTTTTGAAAAAGGACAAGGCCTAGATTACAGAAAACAGAAAAAACCAAAAAGAAAATCAGCAATCGTAGGGAAGAATTCCGTAAGATGAACGTGGTTAGGGCATTGCAACAATTGCCATCGCCGGTTTGGTTGATGGGCAAGGTTCTCGATGTCGAGCATGATAAGTTCTTGATCATAGTGCAGTCCAGCCGGCTTGTCCCTGTTGAAAAGAGGTTTTGGGAGTAGAATGGTGATGTCCTGGGCACCTTGTGAGGCAAGAATCTCGAGCGTCCGTCTGGTTCCAGTGAGAGCAGTGGTGAGCACAGGATTGGTGGAAGCTTCACAGAGATAGGAGTCGATCACCGGGATGTTGTTTTCGAAATGAAAAAACCCTGCAATATTTTTCTTTTTTTGTTTATTTTTGTGCCAGGCACAAAAATATCTGGTATTTGGGCTATGCTGGAACTGGCTAGGAGTCCAAATGTTTCCCACATCAAGTGATCAAACCAAAAATATTAAGCTGAATTCATACAGTAGTGTTTCCCATTCATTTGCAATGCAAGCAGTTCCAAGAAATATGAGAAATAAAATAATGAACAATAAAGCAAATAAATACATAAAAAGACTCAAGGTGATTGACATTGTGCAAGAAATAAAACCTACTTGGTTGCTTTGGCATCCCTTGTATTGTCAACAAGCTCAACTTGTATTATTATTATTATTATTATTATTATTATTATTATTATTATTATTATTGATATAATCAATACTTAGGATAAGTTTAACAAAAGTATTAAATGGCATTGAAATTATAAAAATAAAATAAAAGAAACAAAATTAAATTTATTGATGTGCATTAATATATTTGTTTTTAATTTTTTATGATAAAATATCCTTATTTTTATATTATTTCTTTTCATTATTCATAATTTTTTAATTTTTTTTTAGACTTTCAGAATTTGAATTTGAATTATAGCATGCAAGAAAAGTATGTTATACAAAATATTTGTTCTCTTTTATTAAAAAATAATAATAATTTGATTTTCACTTAAAATATATTAATTATAAAAATGCAAGAAAAAAAGACAAAGATAAAAAATATGAAGCAAAGAAGATAAAATGACATGAAAATAAAGATATCTTTGTCATATAAAAATAAGAGAAAAGATTAATGATAATTTTCATTAATAATTTTAATGACTAATTTTTTTTTTAATTTTTTCCTTTTCTAATGTCATTTAATGATTTCATAATTTATATAAAACCTTATATATATACATATTATTATATATTATTAATTTGCATATAACCTTTGATAATAATCTAATTGATAATAATTATACTATTTTTAATAATAAAAACAAGTAAACATATAAATTGATTAGTCTCTGAATAATGATTCATAAATTTGCAGTTTCATAATTAAAACTGAATCTACACATTTTATTACCTAAAAATTTTGAGTCAATAAACTTCATTTTTTCAAAAACTAATAAAAAAAAAAGAACTAAAGAATATGGGTTGGCAAGCTTTCTACTACTGGTGGCGATGATGGTGGTGGCTGCGTCAGCGTAAACGAATCTACAGAAGCCGCAACATGGGGATCTATGCTACTGGGTCCACCTCTGCAACACTTCGTGGTTCTGAAAACACGTGATCAAACATGCGTCCGTTAGTAAGAAATGCCTCCGACAACGTCGACGAAAACATCCCAAATTGCCACCATCGGCAACATCGAAGTCTGATCTAGTAAGTTTCCAGAGTGCTGAGCAAATGAGTACATGAACTCAAGTTCTCACCGCTCATGTCGGCTGTGTCGTCACCGCGGAGGAACTCGACAACACTCAGCAACACAGCGTCAATTTCGCCAGTGGTGATGCCCTGAGAAGGCCATTGCAGTGCCTCGTTCCCGTTATTGTTTTCTAGTTTGGATGACGATGATGAGGCCTGAGGCTCAAACACCACTAGTCTGTATGTGATGCACAAAATGACTCACACTCAACGACTTTATGTGAGTTTTCTTGTTACATCTTTCTTTAAAATTGAGTTTTGTTGTTGCATCTTTGACATTTTCTGAAGTAAGGGCATAACTTCATGTAATGGCAATATTTTTATCAACAAGAGTTCATACAAATCACCATATGGCTTTTGCATTACTTCTCTTGCCCTTATATTCTCAAAATAAAATTCTTTGATTTCAATATTTCCAATAGAAGTGGAAAATCTTGTTGCACATTGTTTAAATAACATCTGCAATGCGGATAAATAAAAAATATTTGTAAGTTATCAAGTCAATATAATCAAGCCAGCTATAAATTAAAATAAAACAAATTTAATTTGACAAAACAATACTAAATCTCATCAAACGATTTAGCTTGTCACAATTTAAAAGCAAGATTTATATTGTAAAAAGATGGTATATATATTATACATACATGAATATATTTGAGCATGAAAATAATTGAAGGAGAAAGACAATGAAAATGAGAAGTCTGGTATATATATGATAAATCAATGTGATCAAATTAGAATAACATCAAACTCACGCATTATTAAATAAGCTTGAAAATTTGTGTCATGTATTAAGCCATCATCTCCAAGAATTATGAAAATACATATAATACAATAAATGAACTTCTACCTCATCAATTTTTCATTACACACTCTTGCATGCTACTAGTTATATCTAGCAGGATTCATACCCTTGATGCTATATGTAGGTAATTAAAATTCTACACCTGCATTCAAATTGAGTTCCACACTTGATTAAAATTTTTTTAGTATTTGTTTCAAAGAAAAAGAAATTGGATTCAGTGTTCATTTTTTTAGAAAAATATAGAGTTTTAATTTTAATTAAAAATAAACATTTTTGGAAACTGTGAACCAGACTTATTTTCAAAAATTGATCTTTGAAAGCATAAACAAGTTTAGCCTATTTGATTTGTAGGAAAATCTAAGACATCTTAAAAAACATGTTAAGTGGAAGACTATCTAGTTTGCATGCCTACATATTAGTCTACTAGTTTGCATAACTGCAAAAAGATAAAAGAAATGCATATGTATCTCTATTTTTCACGCCCCTTTAAACAAAAATAAAGAGCATTTGGAGGATGAACTTTCAATCAAACCTTATGACTTGGCATAAATAAATCTTAATAAAAACCTAAGAGGACAAAGGGTTGTAAGGAAAGAAACTTACAACTCAAAAAAAAAAAACCTATATAAGTTTAGAAACAAAAATATGCTAAGGCCTTAGAACATCTAAATTCTAAAAGTTAACAAATTAAATTTAAAAGATTTAGAAAAGAGGAGGATATTATCCTAAAACCCAAAATAAAATGAGCCTCATGCAATTTAAAAAAAAATAGAAACAAAACATAAAAAGTAATAAAACAAACATAAATAAATTATAAAATTTAAAAAATAATGCAATAAATGGAGAGAAATGAGTCTTACCTCTTGAGGCGAACAACAAAGTTAGAGGCTCTTGGGAGATGGTAATAGCTCTTTTGAATCCCAAGCTTAGCATGTGTTGAATGAAGAGTAGCGAAGATCTATTTATATATGGGAGGTCAATGAATGTTTCTTAGTCTGGGCGATGTGGGACTTATACAACTCTAAGTAATAATAATTAATTTATCTTAAGTACAATGTCTGATTGTTCACGATTGTCCATAACAAAATTACACAGTTAGATATTTGAAATGAATAGTGTATCAACAAATGACTATTCAACGTTCAACGTTATACAATGATGATCCAGAAAATTAACATTGTGATAACTTACGGTTGCTTTCACAAAATATGATTGGGCATCCAGATTTTAAGATCTCACACATTGATCACAAGGCGACCATAATTTTACTCTAAATTTTAGATATTTTTTATTATCAAAGTTTTGTAATTAAATATATATCCCTAGTAGGTAGTTTGTTACAAATTGATTGTTCAACTTTATGTAATAAAATTACATTTTGTAACTGGAATTTGTATCTCTTTTTGTTAAATATAAAATCTTTTAAGAATCTTTTGCCATGAACATTAATTTCAAATTCTTCAAGTGCCCAATAACGAAACATAAATAAGAAGAATTCACGCTTTCCAGATTACAGTTTTTTTTCTAATCAAAGTGAAAATATTTTAAAAATTCTCAGAGAAATATAAAAATTCTCTTCTAATTTTTCAATAGTCTTATGTTACCGGGACCTAAATTCAAAAGTTTCATCAAAAGAATTTTGGATAAATAATCAATTTAGATTTTAGATTGTTCGAGTACTATTATTTTAGTCCTAAAGGTTTCTAAATATTTTATTTTGATTTTGAATATTCATAATTCGTTGCAATTTAAACTCTTTCAAGATTAAAATGTACAATGTTAAAAATCATTCTCGTATTATAATATCCAAACATAAAATAAAAATTCGGTGTAAAATTCGAAGACCAAAATGGTGCTTTTGTCGTTTTCAAAAGATCATAAATCACATGCTACTTTTTCTTTAGCAAATAATAACATACTACTACTGTCTTTTTTTTTTTTTTTGAGCAAAACATACTACTACTGTCAGACATAACAGTTTTGCAACTCATTATTTTTAAAATGATAAATGTCATCTCAACGTAAAAATAATATCTTTCTCAAAAACTGATTAATCATATGCGTGGAACATTGCTTAGTTCTTTTCTTTTTGAAAAAAAAAATCTTTACTATATGGACCAAACCATAGAGGCTTTGATTCCTTAATAATACACCCTTTATTAGTATGTGCTAACTCAATAAATATGATGAAGCAATGCCGATACATTATTGGCAATTCTGTCTCATATGGTAGATATATATTTCTTGACAGAATTGAGAATTACACAATGAGACTAATAAAATATCTGAAGGTGATTGCTTATTTTAGTTTTCTTTTTCACTTTCTATTTTATGCTTTTTCAGGAGTATGTAGGGCTTTAAACCCTTGGTGAAATACAGAGATCCGCACCAGTTATCAAATCAAAACAGATTTGAAATATGAATAAAAAAATCAAAACAGGTTTTTTTATTAGATATTTTTAAATAAAAAACTATAGTGAGTATAAAACTAGATTTAACTACTATACCCTATCTTACAAGACTGCTATGCAAGTTTTGAAATAACAATAACTTCATTTATAAATTCCTCTAATCGTTGCCCAGATACTCTCAAAAGTCTTTTCACTATTATGTCCTAACTATCTTGTAATTTACCCTTAAAGAAAATAATTAAAAAAAAATTTATACACAATGGCTTTTGAATTTGATAAGCTTTGGTGACTAAATATACCTTATAAACTGGTTCAAAACCTCTTTGTTGCCTTTGCAACTTTTTCAAAATCATATGCTAATAGCTCTTGGAGTTTAGCTTTTGATAGTTCACCCATAATGTTTTCACGTGTTTTTCTCTGCCTATGCTTCTTCTCTGTCAATAAATTGACAGCACAATGAATCAGTGATTGAAAGGCATGGAAATGCTTCCCAGGAAACATTTGACACATATCAAAGTTGCATTTGTAAATGACAACAAGTAGAAAGCATATAGTTGAGATTCAAATTGTTAATATGTGACGGTTGGACAGGGACGAGCTGGCATACCAGCTGGGCTCACAGACATCCAGTCAGCAAAGGGGAGCGATGAGGTGGCAACGGCCGGACAGGTCACAGAACAGGACGAAATGGGACCACCAACCTTGCGACGCAGTGTTAGGATGAAACGACCCACATGGAGAGTCACTCGCAATGATTGATAACGGCAATTCTGGGGATTGAGGAAAAGTGTGTGTATTGTGATTATTCTCTCTGGCGATTCTCTCCTTTCTGAATTCTCTCTTCTTCTTCTCTCTGTTCTTCCTTTCTGTGACAGACTTTTGCAGCTTATTGCAGACTCTATATTAGCCTATTCTTGTTAATCATTGAGTAATCGATTTCAATTCCATTGGCCGTTTAAATTTCTCTGTTCATTGTTAATTTTAGTTAACAATTTGGTGCTTTCATTGAGAGCAAAACTCAAGATGGCGGATGATGACAGAGTTAAGGAACTTGCCTCACATATGGAGAAATTGGTGGACCTTTTGTAACGTCGTGATACAGAGCAAGGGAAAAGAATGGAACGTTTAGAGATGACTTTGGAAGTGCTTGCTCGAAATTTCACCGTGACGCATTCGAGTTCGGAAAAGATGAAACTTCCAGTGACACCAGCCTCCCCAGTAGCGGCGGCGACACCCTTACAGTATGGTGACACATCTTCTGCAGCACCACTGCAGACACAAGCTCCACAACATGCTCATCATCACTATCAACCGTTTCAAACAAAGAGCGTCAAGATAGATTTTCCCAGGTTTGATGGCACTGAACCCCAAGACTGGATTTTCAAGGCGGAACAATTTTTCGATTATTACTCGACACCTGATGATCAACGGATGACCATAGCTTTAGTTCATATGGACGGCATGGCGACTCCATGGTTTCAGATGATGCGAAAGAAGAACGAAATACCAAACTGGGCCATTTTTACGAGGGCTTTGGAAGAGGAGTTTGGACCTTCTCGATATGAGGCGTCGCGTGCAAAGTTATTCAAACTTTACCAAGCAACCACTGTCAGGGAGTACCACAGGCAGTTCGTGGTTCTCGCTAACAGAGCGGAAGGACTCTCAGACGATGCAGTTCTGGATTGTTTCGTCAGTGGGTTGAAGCCGGAAATTCGCAGGGACGTGCTAGCTCAATCTCCGACAACACTCTCGCATGCAGTAGCCTTAGCGAAGCTGTACGATGAAAAAGGGGGTTGGGGTATGGGTCAACAGAGACCACGACTGCAACTGCCGTCGGCGACTTACTCTTCTGGCATAACCACAATGCCGGGACCATCCACCATACCACCACCGAAGACACAGGCTAGAACTGGCCTACCACCATTGCTGCCGACACCCAAAACGCCCCCGTTGGGTCCCGTCAAGAAGATGTCCGCCGCCGAAATGCAACTCCGGCGAAAAAAAGGGATTATGCTACACGTGCGACGAAAAGTTTTCGCTAACTCATAGATGCCCGAACAGGCACTATTATGTGCTTCAGCTGGACGAACCTGAGAGCGACGAAGATGTGGGCGAGGAACCAGAAACGGGCGAGGACAACAAGGAGACACCGGTGGAACACCACCTCTCGTTCAATGCATTAAGTGGCGAGATGGCGGTGGGTACTATCAGATTCACAGGTACCATCTATGGGCAGCAAGTGCAGATTTTACTCGATGGGGGAAGCTCCGATAATTTTATTCAACCGAGATTGGTAAGGAGCTTGAAAATTCCGGCAGAACCGACGTCGCCGTTCCGAGTTCTCGTCGGAAATGGCAGCTTCCTTCAGGGAAACGCTCGAGTCCGTGAACTGGAGGTGGAGATACAGGGTAGTCGGGTTACGTTTTCGGCCCAAGTGCTACCGGTAACCGGGTCGGATATAGTGCTTGGGGCATCCTGGCTTGCTACATTGGGCCCCCATATTGCAGATTACCACACTGGATCTATCAAGTTCTACGCAGATAACCATTTCGTCACCTTAATTGGAGAAAAACGGGCTAAGGCCCAAGAGGCTGAATTCCATCACATGAAGAGGATTTCTGCCACCAAATCTATTGCCGAGCTATTCACCCTTCATTGGGTAGACCAAAGTGGGCCTGAAGATCCAATAGACGCGCTGAACAACATTATCCCTGACAAGATGATTCTTCTCCTACGAAATCATTCCTCTGTATTTGAAACTCCTAAGGGTCTGCCTCCTGAGCGTGGAATTGAACACAGAATCCCAATTCCTGAGCAAATTCCGCCGGTCAAGGTACGGCCTTATCGGTATCCCTTCATCAAAAAGGATGTCTTCGAGCAGATGGTGCAACAAATGTTGGAGGATGGAATTATTCAACCGAGTGTCAGTCCCTACTCGGCACCGGTGATATTGGTTAAAGAAAAAAAGATGGAACATGGAGGTTCTGTACTGATTACAGGGCACTGAATACCGTCACAATCAAGGATAGTTTCCCGATTCCGACGGTCGACGAGCTACTCGACGAATTACATGGGGCAGTTTACTTCTCTAAACTTGATCTCAGGTCGGGTTATCATCAAATTCTCGTTCACCCTGAGGATCGACATAAGACAGCTTTCCGAACCCACCACGGCCATTACGAGTGGTTGGTCATGCCTTTCGGCCTTAGTAACGCGCCAACAACTTTTCAGGCGCTGATGAACACTGTGTTCCGACCCTATCTCCGGAAGTTCGTGCTCGTTTTCTTCGACGACATTCTCGTCTACAGCCGTGACTGGAACTCACACTTACACCATCTTCGCCAAGTTCTGGAGATCCTGGAGAACCACAAATTATACGCCAAAATTTCCAAATGTTCCTTTGGGCAAGAAAGAATAGAGTATCTCGGTCACATTGTCTCAGTCAAAGGTGTGGAGATGGACCCAAGTAAGATATCTGCGATAATGGCCTGGCCCAGCCCAAAAACGTTGAAGACGCTACGTGGATTCCTGGGCCTCACTGGGTACTACAGAAGATTCCTAAAAGACTATTCTTTGATTGCAGGCCCACTTACTGACCTTCTTAAAAAAGAGGCTTTTGCTTGGAGTGACGTGGCTGAAGAGGCTTTTCAACGATTGAAGGCCTGTGTCACTAGCGCCCCTGTTTTGGCTCTTCCAGACTTCTCGAAGGTTTTTTACGTTGACACAGACGCCTCCGGCATAGGCATTGGGGCCGTCCTCAGTCAAGACAACCATCCTATAGCCTTCTTTTCAAAGAAAATTCTGAGCCGAATGCAGAAGAAGTCGGCGTATGCTCGCGAGATGATGGCAATCACGGAAGCCGTTGCCAAATTCCGGCACTATCTCTTCGGTCACTACTTCATAATTCGGACTGATCAAAAGAGTCTTCATCATTTGACTGACCAAACTATCCAAACACCGGAGCAAGAAGAGTGGCTTCCGAAGTTACTGGGTTTTCGTTTCTCGATCGAGTATAAACCCGGCAAGTCTAATATTGTTGCGGATGCGTTATCTCGTTCCTTTTGTATGGCTATATCGGCGCCCATTTTTCCCATTGTGGACGAGATCCAAGAAGCTGTCAAGCAAGACGAGAAGTTAGCCAACATCATCCAGGAGTGCACAGACGATCCCGGAAGACATTCCCTGTATGCAGTTCGCCAAGGAATGCTATTCCGACGAGATCGAATGGTTGTGCCTGCTGATGCAAAGGAGATCCAACGAAAACTCCTCCTTGAATTTCATTCTTCGCCAGTTGGCGGTCACGCCGGGGTTGCTCGCACCTTGAGTCGACTACAGCTTAATTTTTTCTGGCCCAACATGAGAGATGATGTGCAACGATTCGTCGAGGAATGCATGGTTTGCCAACAGGCAAAACACTCACAACTGTTACCAGCGGGTCTCCTACAACCACTGCCGATTCCCCAACAAATATGGGAGGACATAGTGATGGACTTCATCACAGGGCTACCTTCCTCGCGCGGTCAGCAGATCATCTTGGTTGTGGTGGACCGATTGACAAAATACGCTCATTTCGCCACCCTGAAGGCTAATTTCACAAGCGCTCAGGTTGCTGAGAAATTTTTCGATGTTGTTGTCAAATTACATGGCCTACCATCAACCTTCGTCTCTGACCGGGATCGCACTTTTACAAGTTCCTTTTGGCGCCACCTTTGTCGATTGCAGGGTTCAACTCTACACATGAGTTCTGCGTACCATCCACAAACAGATGGACAAAGCGAAGCAGTGAACAAGTGTCTGGAAATGTACCTCCGATGCTTTGTGTATGAAAATCCGAGGACCTGGGCACAGTATTTGGGTTGGGCCGAACTATGGTACAATACAGCAGCACACTCTTCTATTGGAGTAACCCCATTCAGAGCGGTTTATGGTCGCGATCCCCCCACTATCATCCGCTACACACCGTCCTCCACAGATCCTCCAGATGTGCGAGATCAACTTATGAACCGGGACGAGGTGCTGCAGCATTTGAAGAAGCACTTGCAACGTGCGCAAGAAAGGATGAAGAAGTTCGCTGACCGAAAACGTCGCGAAGAGGAATTTGCAGTAGGAGACTCTGTTTTGGTTCGACTTCAACCATACCGGCAACACTCCGTACAGCTCCGCCGGAACCAAAAACTCAGCCTGCGCTATTTTGGTCCCTTTCCGATCACCGAACGAGTGGGTCAAGTTGCGTATAGATTGAAGTTACTAGACACTGCGAGGATCCATGATGTTTTCCACGTATCCCAATCAAAGCGTTACAAGGGTGATTCCTCTTATCATTATCTTCCTCTACCCCTGTCGACTAACGAAGTTGGTCCCATAATTACTCCGCAGCAAATACTCGATACTCGACGTGTTTTGGTGGGCGATGCTATTGAAACACAGGTTTTGGTTGCTTGGAATGGTGGTGCTCCACACTCGTGGGAATCTGTTGCAGACATACAGCGGATGCATCCCAACTTTGACCTTGAGGACAAGGTCCAATTTAAAGAGGGAGGAATTGTGACGGTTGGACAGGGACGAGCTGGCATACCAGCTAGGCTCACAGACATCCAGTCAGCAAATGGGAGCCATGAGGTGGCAACGGCCGGACAGGTCACAGAACAGGACGAAATGGGACCACCAACCTTGCGACGCAGTGTCAGGATGAAACGACCCACATGGAGAGTCACTCGCAATGATTGATAACGGCAATTCTGGGGATTGAGGAAAAGTGTGTGTATTGTGATTATTCTCTCTGGCGATTCTCTCCTTTCTGAATTCTCTTTTCTTCTTCTCTCTGTTCTTCCTTTCTGTGACAGACTTTTGCAGCTTATTGCAGACTCTATATTAGCCTATTCTTGTTAATCATTGAGTAATCGATTTCAATTCCATTGGCCGTTTAAATTTCTCTGTTCATTGTTAATTTTAGTTAACATAATACCTTATCAGATATAACATCACAAAAATGAATGTATTCGTATTACTACAGAAATAATAATGATGACAGTGGCGTGTTCTTGCTTTTCTATATGATTATTTCCTACTTCCTTTTCTTTATGATTGTCTCCTTCCATTTTAATATTGAGAAGAAACAAAGAAAGTTAAAGGAACATTCAATCGAAACCCAAAAATGAATTGAATTTCAAGAGATCAAAGAGCACAATTAAGATACCAAGATCTGAATAGGCTAATTGAATAAACAGATCATTTCCATCTTCTGAGATAAAAAACCCATCTTCTTTTCCATTAGCAGTACCATTCCCCACTCTTTCACATTGAAGAGTTGTTTTTCTTACACAACCACTTAACCAATTTTGTCTATTCCATTCTTCTGTATTTCTTGGTTCAAAACCTCTCAAACAGTTACTTATTGGAAAAGTATCTGAATTGCGACTTCCAAATGACCCACATGTCCCATAAACATCACAAATTGATTTGGGTGTTTTATACAATACTTGCCACTCCTTCCTTATTTGTTTCCGTTGCAGAAAAATTATTGTCGACAATAATATGTTTTCGGTTTCATTTCTGACAAAACTTATCGAGATCTCTTCATTATTATTTGGTTTAAAAAATCTCACTTTGGGAACCTAAAGTATATGCCATTAGCAGTTAGAATACATGTGGCTTAGTTTCATCAATTTTAATGGATAATATTAATGTGGCACAATCTTAAAAACAAAGATATAATAAAAAATGCAACATTTAATTTTAAAAATAAAACCATAGTTGATGTAAGTGGTTGTAGTTGAACATTGGGCTTCTTTAGGCCCATATCCTTTTTAATGTCTTAAACTTACCTTAATATTACCCTATTTACAACCCTAAATCTAATTTATTCTCTCTAACAATTTCACTCAGTTGCTCTCTCATCTTCCCCACTTATTTATCTTAAAACCCTAAATTTAAAGATTCAAAATATCTATTAAACGTTTACTCTCCCAAACCTATGGAATGTGAGTTTTCTTGTTGCATCTTTTCTGAAATTTGAGTTCGGTTGTTGCATCTTTTAGGTTGGACAAAGAACATAACTTCAAGTAACGCCAGTTTTTTTATCATCAAGACTTCATACAAATCACCATATGGCTTTAGTATCACTACTCTTGTCCTTTTATTCTCAAAATAAATATCATCCATTTCAATATTCTAGGTGGAATTGCACATTGTTTATACAACATCTGCAATGAAGATAAAAGATTATAAGTAGTCAAATCAATATAATCATGGAAGCCATATATTAATAAAACAAATTTAATATGACAAAATAATACTACTTGATACTGTTTAAATCTCATCAAATGATTTAGTTTAATTTGTCACAACTTAAAAGCATAATTTAACTTGTAAGAAGATGGTATATACAAGGCAGTCAAAATCGCGATTTAAATCGTAAGATCGTACGATCTTACGATCTTGCAAGGCCATTCCTAGTTAAATCGGACGCAGGATCGTTTTTGACCAAGATCGGAGCAAAATCGCGATTTAAATCGTAAGATCGGTAAGATCGTACCGATCTTGCGATCTTACCGATCTTGCATATTTTTTTTTTGAAGCTTTTTTTTTTTTAAAAAAAAGGCCCAAAGCCGTCTGCTTTTTTTAAAAAAAAAGGCCCAAAGCTTTTTTTCAACACCAAAAACCCCCAAAAAATTAAAAACCCTAAAGCTTCCTCATTAACAAAACACGATTTCACTCTGCTTCACTCTGCGTCTGCGACTTCTGGCGACTTCCTTCTCCTTGCTTCCCGTCGTCGTCGGCTTCTGGTCGTCATCGTCCCGTCGTCGTCTTCTGCTTCACGTCGTCGTCGTCCAGTCGTCAGGTTCACTTCGTCGTCGTCGTCGGCTTAAATCTTGGTTTGTCTGAACTCTAATCTTGGTTAGTCTAATCTTGTTTTGCGTTTTGAATTGCTGTTCTAGCTTGGTTAGTCCAATGTTGTTTCAATTTGTGAATGGCTGTGCTGTTCTAGTGTTCTTCCTCTTGAGATTAATTCTTGAATGTTGATGATGCTTGTAGACTTTTTTTTTTGGCCGAAATGATGCTTGTAGACTTGTAGTGCTGAAATTAGTTGTTTTGTTATGTGAGTGCTGAAATTACTAGTTGTTTTGTTATGATAGTGCTGAAATTACTAGTTTTTTTGTTATGATAGTGCTGAAATTACTAGTAGTTTTGTTATGAATGTTATGATAGTGCTGAAAATTGAAATTACCAATGCTTGCATTGCTGAAATCTGAATAGTATTTGCTTTGTGTAATCTTTATCATTTATGATTTATCAATTTAGGATGTTGCAAATTGTATACATATTTGGTTGAAATGGAATCTGGAAGTGGAAGCCAACCTAGTATCAATGCTAACCAATCTAGTAGCCAACCTGTGTCTGCATCTGCTGTTGCATCAAGTGGCTCTGCTTCTGCAAGTGAAGCAACTACTGGTTCCCAAACTCTAAGAAAAAGAAAAAATGCCCCAGGAAGTAGAACTGATGTGGGATGGCAGCATGGTTATCCTGTTGAGGGAGATACTAGAAAGGTTAAATGCAAGTATTGTAGCAAGGTCTATAGTGGTGGTATTTATCGTTTCAAACACCACCTAGCTTGTACAAAAGAAAACGTTGAATGTTGTATGTCTGTACCTGATGATGTGAAGAAGCAAATGTTATCAATTGTAGTTAAAATTGCTCAAAATACAATGGCAAAGAGGGGTTTGGGAAGTATACAAGAAGATGGGGAAGAAGAAGAAGAAGGGGAAGATGCAAGAGGGAAACAAAAACAGATATGTAAAGGTCCTTTAAAAAAGTTGACTCAACCAACCATAAACCACTTTACGAAGAAAAAAGAAAGGGAGGAGGCATGTCAGATGATTTGTAGATTTATCTACACTGCTGGACTTCCTTTTCATTGTTCAAGGAATCCTTGCTTCCAACCCATGTTTGACTTGGTTGCAAAGTATGGATTAGGTTTCAAGGGTCCATCATATCATGAGGTAAGAGAAACATTCTTGAAGAAAGAAGTAGATGAAGTTGATAATTTTGTAGAGGAACACAAACATGTTTGGAAGAGCAAAGGTTGTTCAATTTTGTCAGATGGATGGACAGATAGAAAGAGAAGATCTATATGCAATTTTCTTGTGAATAGTGCTAAGGGCACTATCTTTTTATCTTCTAAAGATACATCTAATGTATCTAAAACTGCAGAAAAAGTTTTTGAAATGTTAGATGAGGTTGTGCAGGAAGTTGGTGAAGAAAATGTTGTTCAAGTTGTCACAGATAATGCTGCAAGCTATAAAGCAGCTGGACAGATGTTAATGCAAAAGAGAAAGAGGCTTTTCTGGACCCCTTGTGCGGCACATTGTATTGATTTGATGCTAGAGGATTTTGAGAAGAAAATAAAGCTCCATGAGTTGACAATCCAAGATGGACGAAAGATCACAGCTTATATTTATGGAAGGACCTTGCTTACGACTATGTTGAGGCACTTTACAAAGGGAAGGGATTTGATTAGACCTGCTATTACTCGATTTGCCACAGCCTATCTTACTTTGGGATGCCTTTTTGACCACAAAGGTCCATTAATGACCATGTTTACATCTAGGCAATGGAGAAATAGTCGGTTTCCAAGTACACGAGATGGTAAACGAGTTGAGAATATTGTTTTAGATAGTGGATTTTGGAGAAATGTCACTACATGCTTAAAGGTTGCCTATCATCTCATTAAAGTGCTTCGATTGGTGGATTCAGATGAGAAACCAGCCATGGGTTTCCTTTATGAGGCAATGGAAAAAGCTAAAGAAGAAATTCAAGCTAACTTCNTTCGGTTCCCGGTTCCTTTGGAGAAAGGAGCAGAAGGCTAGCACCTTGGTGTTCGACAAACTGTTCGTGTGGATTACCGGTGGAGGAAGGACGTTGCAAACGGACTTCTCAGACTCACCAAGTTTAACCAATCCGATTGAAAGCTTGAGGTATAACACTTTTCGTATCTGGTTTTAAATTCAACTAGCGGATCTCAGGGTTGGATTTTCCTGGGGAGCGCAAGTTTTTTTTATTTACTGTTTGCTTCCGCTTCGTGTTTTCCCCGGGGATTTCCCAACAGTTATGATGTCAAACAGGGTTTGTATGCATGTATGGAAAGGATGTTAACATCTGAGGAAAGGGATCTAGTTGACTTGCAACTTGAAGAGTTCAAAGATCGGAGTGGGTTGTTTGGTTCATCGGCTGCAAGGGCTATGCTTGATAAAAAATTACCAGCTCAATGGTGGGACTCTTATGGTGATCATTGTCCAGAGCTTCAGAATTTTGTTGTTCGAATATTGAGCTTAACTTGTAGTTCTTCAGGAGCTGAACGTAATTGGAGTACTTTTGAGAGGGTAAGAAACTTTATACATGACTTATTTTTTACAAATCTTATTATTTTATTATCTTTCTATAATGAAGTTAATTACTTATAACCATTCATTATTTAGGTTCACACGAAGAAAAGGAATAATATGTCTCAAAGGAAGATGAATCAGTTGGTCTATGTTATGTTTAATAGAAAATTGAAAGGGAAAAGAACTATAAAGGAGCTTACTGACATAGAAGAGCTTTCTTCAGATGATGAATGGATCACTGAGAATAATGAAGAAAGAGATGAATGTTGGAGATTGTGCCCTAGGGCCAATCATTTTATAAATATGTTTTGAAAATATTAATTAATTTATGGAGATAAATTAATGGTTATCATATTATTAGCGTGTTTACTATGATAACAATCCTTGATTAATTATATGATAATTAATCTAAAACTGTCACTGGTCAATCATTCACGTGGGAACGTAAATGAACCAAGACCAGCATGACCTCGGTGTATAGAGATACATGCACTAGATGCTTCTCGAGAGTCATGGTGCAATTATGTAAGGGTTACAAATTGCTGGACCGACCCGGAGAGTCCTGCATGAGTTTAATCATAAGCGAGCCTCTCCTGTACACCTGTCACGATAGCCTTAGACCTGAGGTCTTGACTATTCCGGCATTGTAGTTGTCAAACTTTGGCCTAGTCCAACGTTGCCCGTAGCAGGGTAGCCATACAGGCTAGGTACGGGTTTGGTTGATTACCGTGCAAAGGAATGTGGTTGACCAAAATGGGATTTTGTCCCTCATTAAGATGAGAGATATTTAACTGGCGCCCTCGATGAGTCTGTCCAAGAAATGCGTGGCCACGCTGGGAATTGGGACTAACTCAGGAAATCGAGAAAGTTGTGGTTTGGATTTTGGATGACATTCCCGTGCCTGATCCATGACCAAAATATCGTGAGACAATAGGAATTATGACAAGGTGGTATTTAGGTTAAATCGTTAAATCGTTAAAGCGATAACTCCCGTGTTTTGGGTAGTCGTGATGGCTTGCTAGAGTCCGCTCACGACTTGTGAGTCATAAGATGATTTGCTGCCAACTTCACGTGAGGCCTGCTGGGTCACACATGAGCAGGATCAAGATGCTAATTTTTGGGACACGAATTAGGGTTAATTCGTGAGTCACTTAGGTGACACAATTTAGGACATAGTTAAATGTCTTAGGACATTAAATCTTGTCTTAAATAAATATCTATGATTGAGGTTTTAAATTTGTTGGACAAATTTAAATTTAAATTAATTGTTAAATAGTTTTACAATTAAAATATTAGTGAATAAATAAATTAAATAAGTTTCCTAAAAATTAGGGAATTATTGATTTATTAAATTCACTAAAATTGGGAAATAAAAGGATGAGGGTGGCGCCTCATTATCTTTGTTTTTATTAATAGAAATTGTTTTTATTAATTAAATAAAGATAAGATAAATATCTTTTGGAAAAGATATAGGATTTGAATTAAAAGATATTAAGGTAATTCTTTTATTCAAAATTGTTAGGAATTAGTTATAACTACCTAAGGAGTTTGGGTTGTTATAAAATTCCTCCAAAAACTCCATGAGAATTTCGCCTACCCCCTTCTTTGGGATGGAAGATTTGATCTTGCATTTTAGAGTTTGGGTCTAGGCTAAAGTCGATTTTTATATTTAATTATTAAAGTAATATTTAAATTATAAAATCAAAATCTCATGACTCATTCCAACCAATAGGATTTGAGCAAATCAAGATTTGATCCAAGATTTGATCTTGGATAGGTCAAATTCGAAAATTGGGCTTTATTTTTGAATTATAATATTAAGTTTAATATTATAAATCAAAAGATATTTTGAGATATCTAAAAGATATCCCATATCTTAGAGATATCCTAATTGGATTAGGATTCCCTAAAACTAGGAATGAGAACACTATAAATAGAGGCACTAGGCGCCTATCTCAGAGATAACTCACAACACAGATCAATTCTTGGTCAGACCAAGAATTTCGCCTAGAGCATCTATAGAGAGTGAAAAATCGCCTAGTCCTAATATTATGAGAGTGAGTCGATTTTCTTGAAGAAAGAGAATTGGACCTGCACCTGATAATATTAGTACTTCCCAATCAATCTTGATAATCAAGAACAGTTCTTGATTATTCAAGAATCATAGATAGAGTTCCCATATTCACTTGGGAAGAAGTGAAGGAGGCTAGCACCTAGGCATCTGCCAAACTGCTCGTGTGGATCACCGGTAGAGGAAGGACACTCAGTGGACTTCTCAAATTCGCGAACACGATAAGTCACCGATTGAAACTAGGTAAACATCTTTTCTTACCTGGTATAAACATAGTTAGTGGATCCTGGAAGGAATCATAGAGTTAGCCTTTTATCAAGTTTTATCAAGTTTTTTTAATTTTTCCGCTGCGCTCCCTCTGTGATTTCCCAACAATGAAGACATAGATGAAGGAGAAGATGAAGTTTTTGATGTTCAAGAAGTAGAAAATGATGACTTTCGTGGCACTGTTGACAATTTGGAGATTCCAACAGATGAATTAGAAATGGGAGATGTTGATGAGGATGATTTGGATGGATGATATATGCTTAGATTAACTTTTTGATAATGGTGTTCTAAATGATATATAAGCATTTATATTATTATATATACATATATTTATATATACATACTCATAAGTTATAAGATGAATTTATGACTTATGAGCATTTTTATATATATATATATACATAAATAGATATTAGTAATCGTTTATATGATTTATATAATATTTTTTTAGGAAGTTCATAGGATCTTACGATCCTCGATTCGATCTTACGATTCGATCTATCTTATGCCGCTTCCGATCTTGAGTAAGATCTCGATCTTGACTGCATTGGGTATACCATTGTTTTTTTAAACTCTCCTTTACTCTCTTTTTCAATGTTCCTCATTAGATCAATAGCAGCATAAGATCAATAATCCCCATCAAAATAAGGCAAATCAGCAGTTGTAACCAGCAAAGACATGACCATGTGACCGGGCACCCGTCGTAAAGTACCCTGAATCAAATTTAATAATACTCGAGCCTCGCAAGTATTACTATATTATTTAGAATATAGTATAGATGCTAACCCAAGGTCTAATCTCTCGCGGAACTCAATGTGATGAGAACTAAGAGAATTGTGATCAAGGTTGTAGTTTTAATTGTTAAAGTCATGAAGATATAAATATGAATGATAAACAATAATACTCGAGAGAAACCCTAGAGATGGACTATCATAGTTCATAAATGATAAAGAGTAGATATTTGACTTGCATTTAATCAACCACATCCGATGATTTATTTATTAATTATAAACACTAATTATATAAGTGAAGTGCAATCCACCATAGTTATAGGAAATGCTAGTGCATCTTCAAATATATATATGCAATTAAGAAATGGCAAAAGATATAGGGTTAGGATGGATAACTCAACCAATACTTGGGAAATACGAACATTTGTCAATAATCTTTAAGGTAATCTCTATTGTTACAGTATCAGACCAATGTACAAATATGAACAATAAAGAACATTCTTAGATTAGGTTAAAAACGTGTGGTGGAAAATCGCAAAAACATTTAGCGGATCGAATGAAAACGGTAAACGTATAAACATACATCAACATGTATATTCACAAAACTAGCATAAACACAAAGATAGCATGACTCTGATACCACTGTTGGAGATTATGGAGCACACCGCAACAGAAAAGGTAAAATTAAAATTTTTACAAAAACTTATAATCTCCTCCAAAGGATCCACTACTTGTGTTTATACCAGAGGGAAAAGGACATTTACCTAAATTCAGACGGTTGCTTTAAAAACGCGATTCCAAGAAGTCCACAGACTCGTGTCCTTCCTCTACCGATGATCCACACGAACAGTTTGGTAGATACTTAGGTGCTAGCCTCCAATCTCTTCTCCAAGAGATTCTGGGACCTAATCTACAAATCTTGATACTTCAAGAACACTTCTTGAAGTATCCAAGAACCAAAGTGGCGCACAACTATTCAAGAGATAAGCACTTTCCCAAGAAACAATTTCTTGGCGCCTCTCTCTCTCTTTCTCTCACACCCAAGTCGACTTTTTGCCTAAACTTTAGGGTTAGGTCAAACTTTTCTTCCTTCTTTCTTCTAATTAGGTTTAGGCGACTTTGGGTAGTATTTATAGAGTCTCACTCTTGAAAATAGAGAATTACTAATCTAATTAGGGAATCCCCAAATCTTGATTATAAAATTACATATTATTCATAGGATTAGAATGCTTGAATATTTCCATAACTTTGTTGCTTTGATTGTTGGGTAGTTCAATTGAACCCTCTTCTATTCATTCAATAAAATTGCTCTATTTATAAGTGGTCTTTGTGATCGGTTGATTGAGTTTAGTCTAATCTCTATTATTGCTGTTCACTTTATTGTTAGAATAGTGATTTTTCCTAGGAAGGATAAGCCAAAAATCTATTATTCTTTATCTTAATGATTATTAAGATATACCCTTGGCTAAACATAATAATTTAAGTAACCTCCATTAGTCTTTTGTTGAGCAGTGAAGGCCGAGTTCGAGATAGCTCTGTGGGGAACGCTTTTAATTTTTTTGTCAAACTAGATAATTTTCTTTCGTCTTTTAATTAATTGCATTAATCACATCTCCAAATTAATAAACAAAATACCTTGTATTTGTGTTCGTTCTTGGCACAACAATTCGTTAAGGTTTTTAGAGAGTTCCGCGAGAGATCGACCCTTGGTTCATAGCTATACTATATTTTAATATATAGTTATATTATAGGCTAAGGTATAATTAAATTTGACTTCTTAAAAGGGCAACTTACGACGGGTGCCCGGTTAAATTTTGGCATTGTCGCAGGGGAACTTTCTTGAGTTTAGCGGTTATTGTGCCCAAAAACGATCCTAATCCCGCGAATACACCTATTGGGAATTTCTTCCCTATTTATTATTTCTGCTTTAATTATCTTTGATTTATTTTTAAATTTATTTATTTTTCTAATTTATTTATTTTTTTCATTTTCTTCTTAAAAAAAATAATAAAAATAATAATTTCAAAATTTTAGTTTTAATTTTAATTTCATTTTCTGATTTCGCTTTTAATTTATTAAAAATTTATTTCCTCAATTTTAAAATTGATTATTTTTTCAAATTATTTTAATTAAATTTAAAATTTATTTTAAAATTTTTTTGTTAATTTAAATTTGAAATTATCGTTATTTTAATTTTAATTTTAATTTGATTTTAAAAATTTTAAAATTGCATTTTCGAATTTATTTTCATTTTCATTTTAATTATATTTTCTTTTAATTTCTTTTCTTTTATTTCTTTCTTTCTTTTCAGTTGTTTTAATTGTTAGTTTTGGATTTAAAACTTTTTACTTTCCTAAGGTAGAGGATAGAACAAGCCTCTAGGAGAACTTAGAAATTTAGGAACATGACTACCCTAAAAAGAACAAACCTAGGAATAGCAAACTTAGACAAGGACCTTGAACTTAATCAAGACTCAAGTAGTAGAGTCGTACTAATGAGGAATCAACCTAAGTTGAAGAAGTGTATTAGAGACGCTTCTCAAACGAACGTACACTACGAGGCTAGGTTCAATGCACTTCCCTAGTTTCAATCTGAGCTTGAAATTAAAGGACCATTGTACAAAGGACTGCCCACGTTTCATGGCTCCGACGATGAGAACCCGCATTCCCATTTAACTACACTCTATATGCATTGTCGGTCCTTGAAACTTATTGGAGGGAAGGTCGAGGAAGTGATGTGGAATGCTTTCAACATCACTCCTGAGGGAAAAGCAATGAAATGGTATACTCTCTTCGATACCAATGATCGAAACACATTCCTCTTGGGACAATTTGAGGCGATCTTTCTTAAACAAATACTTCCTTGAATCTAGAGCCTCAATTGCGAAGAAGGAGATATCATCCGTGGAGCAACGTGAAGAAGAGTAATTACTAGATTATTTAGACCGGTTCCATGAATTGCTTCGCATCTATCCTAACAACCAGCATAGCGAGGAGAGCTTGGTCGAATACTTTTATAATGGACTCATCTTGGAGGAAACCGATCAAATAGACGCATTAGCTAATGGGTCCATCACTAAGTTAGATGTAGAAGGAGCATGAGAGTTAATTAAAGATATCGACTACAGGCGACATAACCGAAGAAGGGAAAGGAGAGATAAGAATGTTGACCTGTTGGAGAAGGTTGAACAACTTACTAAGATGGTGGAGCAAGTAATGAAAGAAAATTGCGTTCTCAAAACGCAATTCCTCGAATCACAAAAACCACCTCGAGTAGTAGTAGTCGAGCATAAATGTTTGGTCTACGGAAATAAGGGAGATTATGAGGAGGTCACAGTCGTAGGATTTCAAAGTATGAACACTCACCATGGCAAGTACAACCCTGATTGAGGACGACAACCTAATTTTAGCTGGAACAAAAACAATCAAGAGTACCAAAGTCATCCCTTTGAAAATTCCTATCGTAATAATAATCTAGAAACTAGGATGACAAAATTAGAAAATCAATGCGATAAGATAGACAATAGGGTTACGATATCAAATGAGCATGTAACTGGCTTTACGAACTCATACAACAAAGAATGACACAGTTAAGTGGGAACATAACCTCCACTACTATTATCAACCCTAAAAGCCTAAACATTGTAACTCTTCGCTCTGGAAAAGAACTTGAAGTACCAAAAGACCTTAGGTACAAACGAATAGAGGAGGAAGTTATAGAGACCCACAATCCTCCAGACTTAGAAGAGGAGTTTGTGGAAGTAGAACCTCAAAAGGGTAAGATGGATGATAAAGACAAGAGAGGAATCAAAGAACCAACTCCTAAGGATGGAAAAGGAGAGGTCCATTTAGGGAAGCTTCCCTTCCCTAAATCATACCTAATGGGTAAGAAGCAACAAGAGGACACCCAATGCAAGGAGTTGATGGATATGTTTGAAAAAGTAGAAGTGAATATCCCTCTCATAGAGTTAACTAATAAGGTCCCTAAGAATGCAAAATTCCTTAAGGATTTATGCACTAATAATAGGAAATGTAAGGTTAATGACAACGTAATGCTGAATGTTTCAACATTATTCACACCCAGGCTCCCTAGGAAATGTAAGGACCCAGGTGCTTTCACTATACCGTGTGTCATAGGAAATATGAGGATCGAGAATGCCCTGATAGATTTAGGAGCAGCCATAAATGTCATGCCTAAAACAATCTTTGACTCCTTAGGAATTAAGAGTATAAAGAAGACTAATACAATTGTTCAATTAGCTGATAGGACTACTAGGTACCCCATAGGCATTATCGAAGACATTCTAGTGCACGTAGGTAGCCTAGTTGTCCTGGCCGACTTCTACATCTTGGACATAGGGGACGAACCGATAGAGGATTCCACTCTAATTTTTGGGAGACCATTTATTATGACCTCCAAATTCATAGTAAATATGAATGAAGGGTACATCTCAATGGAAGTATGAGAAAAAAATGTCACTACCCAAGTTTATGGAGCACTACAATATCCTCTAGAAGATAACTCTTTCTTGGACTTAAATTGGCTAGACATCGTCTATGATGACTCACTCTTCGAGGAGGACTATCTTTGTGACATGACGATCTCCAAGGAAGATACCTCATCTCCCTACCTCTGAATCTTGACTCCTCTCGGTGTCTACACTTGCGGCAAAAATTCTCACTTTGTAAGTTGTCTTAAGGAACAACCATCTGATCATCCTAACGTGAGAGAAGTCAACTTCTTGGACTCTTTCAAAGTAAGAAGCTCTCCAAACTTGCTCTAAGAAGCAAGTAAACCTGAAGTCATGGCTCACTCCTATAAGTACCTAGGAGATGATCTTCCCATAAATAGAACCAAGGAAGATAAGTCAATCAATTTGGAGCAGTTTTCTGAGATCCCAAACCTCGAGGGTCAGCTGGACAAAACAACCCTCAATTCTAGTAAGGAAAGGATGAGTGGAGTCTATTCGCTTAGCGTTAAGAAATTAATTTCATCCATCATTCAACCCCCTGACCTAGAACTTAAGAGTTTTCCTAGCAACCTCAACTACGCCTTCATTGGAGAAGATGAGAAGCTTCCTGTGATAATATCTAATAGTCTCTCCAAGGAAGAAGAAGTTAAGCTCATCAAGGTTTTAAGAGAAAATAAGAAGGCTTTAGGATGATCTTTAGCTGACATTTCAAGAATTAGCCCTGATGTTTGCACTCATAGAATCCTCTTGGACAATAGTACCAAACCAAAATGAAAACTTCAACGAAGGTTGAATCCACAAATCCTAGAGGTAGTAAAAAACGAAGTGTGAACACCCGATTTTTCCCAGGCCCTTTTGTCATTAAATAAAAGTTTTTGAGCCACTTTTATAATTAAATAAACTTTTGGGTAATCTAAAATAAAGTGATAACTTAAATTCATAAAGTTATAAATTGAACAAAAAGAGTCCCAAAAGAAGGATATGATCTATGAAGCATGGACACTGACACAGACACAGGACACGACATGGACACGGACACACTGACACGTCAAATTCTTAAATTTACATGACACGACATGGCATATATTTATATTTATAAATAATTAAAAATCCATAAATTTTGATGGAAAATTTAAAATAATAATATCTATTGATAATATATGTCTTGTGTGTTATTATTTTTGATTGTTTGTCATGTTAAAGTTATAAAAAATTAATTTTATATTTTAAAATTTATGAATATGTGTCGTGTGGGTGTTGTACGGGTGTCGGACACGGACACGTGTCTGACACGGCGACACGCCTTTAAAATGAAGTGTCCATGCTTCATAAGATAGGATAGAAATCATTTGAAGATAAAATAAATATATAAATAGAACATAATTAAAAAAACGAAATATAAAAAAATAATAAAAAATGATGACAATTGAGAGTTTGATTTAAAATAAAATTTCACACAAAATCAGATCAAATATTTCTAATATATTTAAATCCTACTTCAATTTCAAATTAAAATAAAAACCCGAAAGGGTTAAGTCACTTTTTAAATTCAAATTTAATTTTATATATTGTTCATATGCATATTGTGACGATTCTGATATTAAACTTGGGTAATGATTGATCTTATTCTCCATCTAATTTGATGCCAAATAAATGACTAGGAGATTACAAATATGTATTTATCTTGAGAACTAAACAATTTAGGTCAAGATTAATTGTATAAGCTATTAAAGAGTCCATGACTCTGAATATTTTATATTAGTATTTAGACTTTTAAAATTTAATTAATTGGTCTAATCTATCATATTATTAATCTAACCCTCATCCAAATTATTAATTTTTCGAACTACGTGGACTTTGATCTCTAACCAAGTGTATGTAAGTCTTTGGTTCAAATACCTAAGTCAAGTTCAATCTTTAAAAAAAATAATTTATTATCTTTTTCTTTTATAAATTGTTGAAATCCAACTTTTATGATTTCTTTATAAATTGTTTGGGAATGCAATTTATTTACAATTGCTTGTTCATCTATCCTATATCAATTATTGCTTTATTGTCTGTCAATATTTGTTAAGGGATAATCAATAATAAATATTTAGGCCATTTATTAATTTAAAAAATAATTATTTTAGGGTAACCTTCTATGAAGGGTTTTCTAGGATGCCTAACACCTTCCCTAGAAATTAATCGGCTCCCGAACCCGTCTTTGGTTCAAAATCAGTTTTATAAAGCCTTATCCACCATTTTTATTTTTCAAATTATTTTTGAAAATTGTTTTATTAATTTTTCCAAGTTCTTTTATAAAATTTGATGGTGACTCCTCTTTTTAGTCATTAAAGACATTCTCCGCAATGTCGGGTGTGACATTTTGGTGACTTCACTGTGATAGTTTGAAAGCCAAGCCCAACAACGAAATAATTATTTTTTTTAAAAAAAATGGCCTATTTATTTATTTTAAATTATCTTGTTCCAACAATTCAAAAAGCATAATTGAACTAGAGACCCCTAGAAAATTTAAAAAAACAAAAAAATGTTTTATTTAAGGGAAATTCTATAAACTAATTATGTCTAAGGAAATTGGTTTTTAAGTGGGACCACTTGTGACCTCACCGATTCCTTGGGAATTATTAAAATAAAAGCACTCCTCTATATTTGTTGTGTTTCTTTTGCAAGTTATCCACTTTTGTGGATGATGGATGATAGAATATTTAAGATTGCTCTCTTTCACATACATGCACTAATACGATGTTACCTCACACACTATCCCCCTATACTCGGGGCTAATTCACTATAAGTTAGAAGAGATCCTATGGGACTTCCATGTGAGACTAGGCTTCTCCTAAGGTTGATCCTATGGATTTCGCTTGGATTGTCACCTATTACATGGGTCAGACCAATGAGAGGAAATCTTCCATGTGGAAAAGTCTATGTAATGGGGTTCTCACCCTAAAATGGTGGAGCAATTCTGGGACCTTTGAGCTTTTAGGATATTTAGACCTACCAAGCTTCACATAGTGGACTTTAGTATACCACCATTTAGGTTAGCCTATAGTGGTAAACCCTAGGAACTTACCCTATAAGACACATGAGGGCAAATTGCCCATGCATAGCATGTTCGCATCATCATAACCACAGTCCTAATAATAATCTCTTTTTTAAAATATTTCAAAAAAAGGTCCTTTTAAATAAAGAAAGGAAATTCAATCATTTTTAACAAAAAAAGGTCCTTTTAAATAAAGAAAGGAAATTCACACCATCACCCATTCTCTCTTAGAAAAAAAGTTTTGTTTGTTTCTTTTTTTTGTTTTTATCATGAAGAACCAAGATGCCTTTACGACCACAATAGGTTTTTTTTTTTCTCAAAAACTGTGAGCCCAAAATGTCTTTAACAAAAATGATTAACTGGCCCCTCGTAAAGGTGAAGCTTTTATTTTACTTTGGCCATTGAAAAGTATGGTATAATATTTAGACAATAATTACTAGGGGTGCAACTCCTAGTAATAGTTTTCTTATAACAATATAAAAAAATGTTTCAAAAAAAAAATTTAAAACTGCAACATTGATAATGAGAAGCGAATCTTCCACAATCAAATTGTTATACACTCAAACACTAAAGCAACCATGCAATTGTTTCTTTCTAAAAAAAATCTTTTCCAAAAAATAAATTATTTAAAAAAAAAACACATTGTTGCTATGTGTAGATAGACCCTTCCATACGTAATAGTGACATGCTAAAATAAAATGTTTCAAAAATGTTTTCTTGTGATGACATTTTTTTAAACAAGGTTTGGGTTACCACTAGTTTTTCAAACAATGACATAAAAGCCTTTTAAAAAATAGGGAGCCCAAACGAAATCATTTTCCAAAATAAACATGTTATTCACATTTTTAAAAATTTCAAATTCGAATGGTTGCTTTGTCTAGTGGTAAAAGTATGACACCATAGATGGTCAAGCTAGGGGCAAACGAGATGACCCAAGATGCTCATTTTTATACTATGATTGATTGTTGAAATATAATAAGAATAGATAACATTTTTGCGCACACTATTTTCACTAGCTTCCTCTCTCATTTTTCTTCTACTTGACTTCTCTTCTTTCTTGCTTCTTAGGAATTAGAATTCCTATGACTCTTGACACATACGATGATCTTTACTCATGGTTTATCTAAACAATGTAATACTTCGAATATGCATGCCAATGAGCTTTTAAGTATCCAAAAAAAAAACAAGCAAAAAAAAATGCTTCACAAAAGCTCATTGAAAGGACATGTTCCCATTACAAAGACAATCGTACAAGCAAAATTGTACCAATGATACAAGGCATTTTTGTCTTCCCTATTATCATGGAGATTTTTCCTAGTTACCCCTATTGAGCCAGGAGTGAGTTTTCTAAAAAGAAAAAAAAACAAAACAAAAGTTTTACCGGGAACGGGTAATTTTTCGACATCTTTATGCTAGAAGTTCAAATTACAAGAGAAGATCAATTTTTTTCATTTATTCCATACAATATTTCAACATTGTTAAACCCTTTGAGCCAACCAAAGTTTTTTAAAAATTCCACCAAAAAAAACTACCCTTTGGAGTAACGAGGATTTCTACCCAAGAGTAGCTCATAACACAAAAATGTGCTCTTCCAAAAAAGAAAAAAAAAATTAGTTTTCGCCTAGACAGTTACACGAATAGACGGTTCAAGCAAAAATGGACAAAGATTGCCATAGTCAATACACAAAGAAGAAGAAGAAGAAAAAGAAAAAGAAGAAATGTGCAAAAATTTCGAAGAGGAAACCTCTAGAAATTCAAAATCATGAGCTACAAGATTTTTCAAAATCCTCATTATAATCAAACATTCATGTTTGGGCCTAATTATCCTTTTCTTTCAAAACCCATCAAATTTACCCGTTAAGCCACATTATCCATTAAGTGAACTCTAGTATAAACTTGATTGAAAATAGGAAAAGAACAAATTGGAGTAGAAGTAGGGAAGGGTACAAAACTTTTGAGCCTATATTCTTATGTAAAAAATATTTATATCTATTTGATATGTAAAAAATATTTAATACAAAGTACTCTAACAATTTGCTCATTCTGAACAAATATAAAGTTAATGAGAACAATATTTATATCTATTTGATATGTAAAAAATATTTAATATTCAAGATCCGTATCTTATATATTCAATATCCGACAAATAAAGAATATTTTCATAATCGTGATCCAATTATTATTAAAATATAATTTTAAGATAACCCCTTTCCTGAGGAAAAAATGATAATTAAATATTAAAATAACCCCATAATGAGAAAATATTTAGGATAATTATGAAAAAGGTTCTATGTTAAAAAAAACATTATGAACTTCTTTCTTGGACATCACAACACGTGATTTAGGCACTAGACCTAATTATCATTGACCAGCTCACAGTTTTCAAAAATTAGAAACCTAATTCTAGAAACGACAAAGAAAGCAAAAACGAGGTCCTAACTATAAAAAAACTATGGGCGCTACAAGAAAACAACGTGCTCATGAAATAGTCTCAACTTGGTACCAACATTTAGTCATAAAATAGTTGTATACTTTTTCTCAAGTGTAGTATGATTTTATTCCATAGCATCTTGTGTAAAGATGATGAATATGAGAGTCAAGATCCTATTAATAGAGAAAGCTTGAAAATAGTGTTTTCAAATCGACTCACTGATTTACCAAAGGTAAGAAAACTAGTACTCAAATTTTAATAGCATCTTGACTTTTGATAAGTCAGTGAGTCGATTTGAGAACACTACTTCCAAGATTTCTCTATTAATAGCATCTTCACTCTCATGTTCATCATCTTTACACAAAATGCTATGGAAGCAAATCATATTACACTTTGGAAAATGTCTACAACTATTTTATGACTAAATGTTGATACCAAGTTGACAATATTTATAGTAGAAATGAGCACATTGTTTTCTTGTAGAGCCCATAGGATTTTATAGTTCAGACCTGGTTTTTGCTTTCTTTGTTGTTTCTAGATTTAGGTTTCTAATTTTTTTTTTGAAAACTGTGAGCTAGTTAATGGAAATTAAGTCCAATGCCTAAATCACGTGTTACGATGCCCAAGGATCATAATGGTTTTTTTTTAACATAGAACCTTTTTCATAATTATCCTAAATATTTTCTCATTAAGGGATTATTTTAATATTAGTTTCCTCATGAAAGGGATTATCTTTAAATTATCTTTTTAATAATATTTGGATTACGATTATGGAAATATTCTCTATTTGTTGGATATTGAATATATAAGATACTAATGTTGAATATTAAATAATTTTTACATATCAAATAGATACAAATATTGTTCTCATACACTTTATATTTGTTTGAAATGAACAAATAGTTAGAGTACTTTGTATTCAATACCCTATAACATATATTATTTTTTCCTATATTTAATTTAATATTATATATATATTAATTCAAATTCCTATTAATTAGATTTTCCTATATTAATTCAAATTCCTATTAATTAGATTTTCTTATTATCGATTTGTCCTCTCAACTTAACCACTATCTCTTTTTTTAAATTGTGCCATAGATATATTTTTTTTCTTAAAAAAATAAATAAAAGATAGGAAATGTAAATGATGAAGTAGGGTACCTAGTTCATGGTAAATCTTGAAGCCTTGGATTTACCAGCTTCTCTATCTCCCCTTTGTTTAATAATGGTTTAGCCTGCACTTTCATTATTCATCATTACATACACATGTATACCAATAAACATTCTATCAATATATATGTATATATGGCAGGGTTTCTTCATTTCATTTCATTTTATTTTGTGCCATTTTCATTCCCTACACAACACGACATGCATCTTCACACTGTCACAACTCACAAATATATCACTGACAAACAAAAAGTAAAAAGTGCCCATGCATGCATATATCATATAGATTGAAAGAGAATAGTAAACAAGAGGCAATTTGCTGCTAGTCAAAAATTTCACATATAATTATTAAGAATTATATATATATATATATATATAAGTATACCTCCATTAAGCCAAAGCATCCATTGTTTCCATTAATTCTTTGTCGGTCAAATATGTGTTATTCATGCTTCTTCCCTTTCCATTCCCTTCTCCCAAATTGAAGAGCTGCCACCTGTAAACACAAAAAGGGTAACACATTGCTGAAATAAGGAAGAGGTTTTAACTAGATATGATCATGGGTAGGGTATTGGTAGGGTACTATGATACCCGGACCCGTACCCGAATGTAAGCGGGTATGAAAATCAATCCCCATACCCAAACTCTCTGGGTAGTCTAATCCCCATACCCGGACCCAGACCCGGAAAAATTTTAAAATAGACTAGTTTTTGTTAATATAAAATTTATATTCATCAACTTTCTACATCTATGACTACTAAAAAAAAATCATAAATATGAATGCATTAATAAAACATTTCAATATTTATAAAAATTTTAATATTTTTTCAATAAAAAGTGTTAAAGTATTATATTATATATATATATAGAAATATATTTATTATTACTAATACCTTACCGGTACCCATACCCATTAAGGATGGGTTCGAGTCTAGACCCATACTCATAAAGTAAATTTCAGGGTCTCCATTGGATATGAATATTTTGATCATCCCTAGTTTTAACTAGCCATTGGGCATCTACTTTAAAGAGGCACTTTAAAAATAAGCCACTTAAACAAGAAAAATTTGACAAGCATATGACACTTTAAAGAGACAAAAAATAAGATCAAAACACTTGGTATTAAGCTTCCACTTAAACCAGAAAATGTTCACATCACCTTTCATCATCATCTTCCCATAAATTAGTATCCTCCTTCCACAATATCAAAGACAAATAAAATATTATAATCAAAAAAGAGTTTGAAAAAGGATATAATAGAAGGAGAACAAACAACTAAAAGGAAAGAAAAATGAAAGGACAAAAAAAAAATACTCAAAACCAGGATACCAAAGTCAGTTCAGTAAATGATTGCAATACAGAATTACTGTTTACTTGCTTGAATATTCGCAATCAAATGATAATTTCAGCACAAATTCCACTAGATGGCAAACACTTGACATCCAGACCCAAGTTATAATCATATGCCAATTCAGCTCATATAGGAATATCTTGTTTAGCAAATATTCCAATTCTTATCTCCCCCAATACATTCCATTTCCTTGTCTCACAATTTGGCTGGCTGCAAACATAACAGGATTATGTTGATCACAAACCATGGATCACAGAAAATATGGACTACAACAAATGCCTACTATGTATGCATACTAATATGTTTCTTGTCCTTAGTATTAACTTTTATTTGAAGTGATTTACCAGGAATGATTTATAAATCTACCAAGGCTTCCGTTTCTAGTTGCATCAATAGATTCAAAGGCATTAAGACAAATAATAAATGCATCCTTCAGACCTGCAAACTAAATAAAAGCTATAAAAAAAAAAGTAAAATTGGTCATCAAACAGAATTATCTAACGGATTAACATTTGACCTTGAGTTTCATAAGCCTGGGATCTATGGTTGGCTTCTTTGAGTTTCATAAACATTTGAAATGTTTACTTTTGCATCTGCTTCCATACTATGACTATATATGTGGGCATTTAACGTTTGAACATGTGTGTGCAGGTGTATATGTTAGTTTGGTACATAAAACAAAAACAAATGATTTGGATAAGCATGAGCAGAGTATTTTTCTTTATTACTTATTAGATAACTGCAGTAACTAAACACTAAAGAAAACAGAAAAAACACCTCAAAGTGTCAAAAAGATACATACTCAATTTCAAGATAGAAAAGAAGAGGCCCCTGGAAGGAACTTAATTGTTGAGTGAGAGATTACAGAATTAGAATAAACCTGCGATAGAAGGAGGAGAAGAAGAACAAATTAAATACCACAAAATATCAAGAAGATGTAGAACAGTAGAAGCTGAACGCACATCACCCATATCATGAAAAAAGAGGCTTAGTACTAGGGGTGAGCAGTACTAGGGGTGAGCACCGGCTGGGTTGGGACGGGCTGGGAGAAATTTCCAACTCAACCTGCAAATTAATCTGCGAGTAGGGTTAGGTTTTACAGTTTCAAAAATTCAGCCCAAACCAACCCACGGGTTCATTTTTTTAAAAAAAAAAAAATTGATGCCTGAAAAACTATCCACAGTATTTTTAAATTTTTTGAAACTAAAATTTTGACATAAAATACTTTCAATGGAGATCCATTCACACTAAATCTTGATAATTTACATAACAAAAAGCTTCAATTCTCAGATCCAGCTCGTGCTTTTCCATTTCCCTCTTCATCTTCTTCTTCCCTGCTACGAAAAGAACACCTGAACAATACTACATTATCAAATCCACCAAAATCCAGATCGAGATTCTCGATTTCCAAACACCAAAATAGGGCAAGAAAACGAGAGAGAGAAGCTCGAGTATGTATTCGAAAATATCCAAAGGGGTTGTGAAAGAGTGATGGTGGGATTTGGGAGATCCAACGTCAGCGACTAGCAACAGAAGAGAGACGTCGGTGATTGACGATTAGACGTGGAGATGGAGTGATGCCGAGAGAGAAAGTCGAAATCGGCGTTATCGGCGGCAACAATGGGCGGCAACGATGAGCAGCAACTAGGCAAGAGATGGAGGAGGCACAATTTGTGGTGGTGGTTATGAGTGGTGGCTAGCTTGAAGAGTTGAAGGAGGAGGAGAGTAGAGACTGGTTGCTAGGTGGAGAAGAGATGAAAAGGTGCGGCTGTATGGTGAAGAAGAGTGAAAATGAGAATTAGGTTTAAGTATACACATGATGTAGTAATTAATTTATTATTAAAAAAATATTATATTTATATATGTGGACTCACGGGTTGGGTTGGGTTTACAAACCTTGAGCCCGCAACCCAACCCGCACATATACGGGATGAAACTTTTTTATCCAACCCAACTCGTGGTCCCATTTGCTCACCCCTACTTAGTACGCCTCCAAATAACCTAACCCCCACTTCATTGCATTCTAATTCTTGCTTTCTTTCACTTCAATGAGAAATTAACAACAAAGATACAAGGAAATGAAGATGGGAGAAGATATCAATTTACCTAAAGACTCGAAGGAAGTTGTCGAGCTGTGCGAGCCGTGTGAAAGTGATAGCGGTCGAGTGCCCTCTCGTCGTCGAAGATGCAGACTCGAATCACCAAAACTTTATCCATAACTCCAAAGTCCCCAATTTAGTTATTAAACCAATATAAATTACATTTATTAATTTGCATTGAATTATTGATACTAGAAACTTTTTTTATAAATCAAAATGGAAGGGAACCTTTTTTTTT
>QANZ01027264.1:22781-50870 GCA_003254925.1 Chamaecrista fasciculata | reverse complement strand
AACACATAAATAAAATGATTGGCCTTAGGGCACAATCTCCATCAGCTAAACCTAGCCGCTCGATAATGTTGACCTAATTGCTCTGATACCATGTACAAAGTAATATTTGCAAAAAGATGTTGCTTTCATTCAATGAGAAAAGCTTTTATAAAGCTTAATTACAGAGTGCGCCGTTCAGTAAATTAATAAGGACCAAAGCAGAATGGAACCGAAAAGTAACCGTAAAACTAACTCAGGCCCTAATAACTTGGGCCCAATTACAAAGATAACAATAATTAAATAATTCTAAGTGAAATATTAGAATATTATATTATATTTCTACAAAACTGCACTCCCAAATGTTCTTTTTTGCCGCTGAATTAATTCAAGAGTCTTCTTTCCGGAGAAACTGTACAAGTTTAGACTTCAATTCTGACGGAATATGAACAGGACGGTAATTTTTGTCAAGCCACACAGCTGTGGCCTTGGCTTCCACTATAGGCTGCCATGAAATGTTCATGATGAAGAATGTAGAAAAAAGATCCAAAAATAAAAATTCTTCGGTATGAGAGACAAACCTCTAGGTTTGGCAGCTTAAAGATGAAGTGATCAAAGTATAAACGAGCAACTGAAGAACCAGAGACCCAAACCTTTACAACAAATTTGTCTCCACTCTGGTTGCATGTTCTTATAAAGAGAACAATTATTCGAAAAAAGAAGTACTCATTCTTATGTCTACTATAGCTCTCACTAGGACAAACTTCACTATTTGTAATTTTTGTACACTTGTAAACCATCTCTCACAAATGACACACAAGTACACAAACCTCATTACATTATTTAGGATTTCTATATAAGTTGTGGTGCCTTAAAAGCTCATATCTCACTTTTATTTATACAAACTTCACACCTTTCCATTTTTTTATTCCCACCGATGTGGGACTTGAGAGGAACCCAAGACATATATCACAAAGGTAAAGGCTTTCTCTCAGAGGTGCGAGGAATTTGAGTGACAATTCTGACAGTGCCAATGCATCACCACTGCGGGCCACATCATCAGCACTAACACCGATGCTCTCCAATAGCTCATGGCGACCTTATAAAGATATTGATAGCATGCAATTAGTTTATGAATGCATTTAGAAAACATTCACAATCATATGCATAGCCGACAACTCCATCAATAACTTTTACAACCCCTATTTTATTATTTACAAGATCAGAAGTAACCTATGAGGAAACCATACAACATGCACTTTAACTATGAGGAAAATTGCATATATCAGTAAATTCAATAACAATAAGATTAGTCATGAATTTCGAAGAGTGGGGCTTCGATTTCCAAGTTCCTAACGTCGACAATAATTGTTACACCAAAAGCTCTGGTTTACATCGCAAGTGAAGTGAGTCGAAATCGAAAGTACCCTTTTCCAGCTTTTACATCCAAAACTGATGCGGAAGCGAAGGTCCTCACCGGGAGAACTGATCGGAGAGTGGCTGAGAGGAAACGACGTAGTAGCGATGGAAGTGACAATGGCTGCAACATTTTTAGGAATTATTTAAGATATGTAATAATTTATAAGTAATTATTTAAGCATTATTATATAAATTTAAAATAAAAATATGAATTATGAAAGAATCTAGTATAAATAAAAATAGACATCTCTCACAATCTTTCCAAATATTACAAGCTGTAATTTCAAGTCAACTCATGTGTGCATAATTGTTGTCCATGCTAATTAATATGATTTTACAATCTTTGTAAATAAGTTGGATAATTGCCGAAATTCACTAAAGAACCTAGTGATAAAAAAAAAAAGAGACAACTCTAACCATCTTTCCAAATATTGCAAGCTGTAATTTCAACTCATGTGGGCATACTTGTGGTCCACGCGCTAATTAATATGATTTTACAATTTTCATAAATTCGTTGGATAATTGCCGAAATTTACATTTTTTATTGCGGATAATCAGCTAATATAAGAAGTCAGATTAAATTCACTTTATTTTGAAAGATATATATATATTAAATTCGTATATTAAATTCAAAATTTAAACATTCATATAATTACCAGGGTTCACCCTTAACGATCATATTTGTAAAGCAAGTTCTCCATAAATATAACATAAGTGTTCTCAAGTTTTAATATATTAAATAAAGGCTCCGTTCGTTTACGCTTATAATAAAATCTGCTCTGATTATAATCAGACTATGATTATAATCAAAGTTGATTATTTGTGTATTGGTGTTTGGATGAAAGTTGATTATTTGACGTGAAATTATTGAAATGGGTATGTCATGATTGTGGTTGGTAGATAGAAGGGTAAGGAAATTGATAAATTGTATAGGGGTAGAAATAGAAGAAAAAGTTGGAAAAAATAGGAAAAAATAAGATGTAATTTGATTATAATCAAAATGTGTTTGGATGTGATTGTTGCTTTTAAAAAAAAATAGATTTTGTGATTATAATCATAGGCAACTTGTGAGGTGCTTATTTGGTTTGGTCCACCATTCTATTTTTGCCTCCAAAATGATGGACAAAGGACTAAAGTGTAGTAATCAGGCCCCCTACATTCGGTGGATTATCAAAAAAATGGTCCATCGTTTGGCACAAGATGAGAGAGAATGTAAAGAAACACTCCGGACCCGAAAAAAAAAAAAATCAATGTGGCTCATTTCAGGTATTCGGTCGACCATTTTTTTGTATCGGTGGACCGAACGTCGGGCCTGATATCATTCTCAAGTTGATATTCGGTCCACCGTTGACAGAATCGGTCGACCATTTCAGGTAAATTACTATTTTAGCCTTGTGATGTGTGATTGAATGTATTAGAGTATAGGTAATTATAGGTATATATATCGGGGTATAAGTGTAATTGGGTGTGTTTGATTATAAAAAAATCAAGATTATAATTTGATCGAAAAAAAAACGCAAACAAATATACTTATTACGATTATAATCAGAGCAGATTATAATCAAAGCGCGAACGAAGTGGCTCAAAAGTGTCATCAAACCCTTATTAGATAAAGCCTAAACATGGCCCCAACAAGCTTGGGCCTTAAATTCATAAAACAATATAGGGCTGTTTGGATCAGCTTTTTTTACAAATATATATATATATATATATATATATTGGTTAAAAAAAATAGTTGTACTTGAAATTTTAAGATGTTTGGATTAACTTTTTTTAAAAACTAAAAAAAAAATATGTTATTTTTACAATTAATTTTTTTTTTTTGGGTTTCCTAAAAAGACTTTAATACTCTATCCAACAATCCCATAATAGTTATAAAAAAAGAAGAATGAAAATGCTCTACTATAATTATGACTTTTGTTTTTTGGACTGACTACTATAATTATCACTTAATTGTAAATATTACCCTAACTTCTAAACTTAGCTAATAGTGGCTTTTTTTTTCGGCCCGAAGCTAATAGTGGCTTTAACTTTGGTCTCACTGTAAATAATTAAATAAACCCTTGTTTTTTTGGGCCTGATATAAACCCTAAAATTATCAAACTTAGCAAATGCCAAAAACAAAACTTAGTTGTAATTTTGGCCCAAAAAATACTTGGTTGTAATTACCCCTTGTACTATACAATTCAGCATATAGCTCCTTGAACTTTCTCAATATTGTATTTTACTCTAATTCTATACCTAGTTTTCGAATCTTATACTTGAATCTAATTTTTTTACATATTTACATTTTTTTCAAATCTTTCTCCTTGATTAAAAAATAAATTAATTCAAAGATGTCAAAATTTAAGATATTATAAAAATCCAATGTGTTATTTTTTATAAGGTATTTACAACTAAATTACAATTAAATAATGGTATTTATTCGATTTCATAATTGATCGAGAAAGACTATAGTTTAAAGATATTATTTATATATTTTTTAAAGAATAGAAATAAAATAAGTTGTCAAGAAATAACGTTTGATTGAAATAACAACTTATGGAATAATAATGAGTAAAATACCATTCGGGTTCCTGAAAAATGTAAGGGCTAGCAGATTGGTCCCCAAATTAACGAATTAGGCAAATACGTCTCCGAATTTTACGATCGTTACTCAAATTGGTCCTTTTGTCAAGTGGACGTTTCAAAAAAAAAGTGATGTGGAACATTAAGTGCTGACGTGGCACTTAACAGCACTGGTTAAATTGGAAAAAAAAATTACCAACCGTATAGGATTTTGCCACATAAGCGTTATAACTTAAGAAAAAAAAAATCCGTTTCTTGAAATTGGTCCCCGAGTTCAATTTTTATCCCATTATTTTCATTTCTCCCTCTTTTTCATCATCTTCATTCATTTTAGTCCCAAATCCTCAAAATAAAATTGTAAAGTGTCCCAAAACTCTTCCAAACATTCTAAGTTAGTCCTTAAAAGTATTAAAAACCCTAAAACCTAAACCCTAAACCCTAAAATCTTAAACCATAAACCCTAAAAAAATCTAATTTGAGTAATTAGGTCCCTCACCCATTCTTATCCCATTATTCTCAATTCTCCCTCTTTTCAAGATCTTCATCCATTTTAGTCCCAAATCCTCAAAATAAAATTGTAAAGTGTCTCAAAACTCTTCCAAACATTCTAATTTAGTCCTTAAAAATATTAAAAACACTAAACCCTAAACCCTAAAACAACAAACCCTAAACCCTAAACTTAATTTTTTTAATCATCTTCATTTAATTTAGTCCTTAAAAATATTAAAAACCCTAAATTTAATTTCACATAAATCCCTAATTTCTTTTTTAATCCCTCAACTCCCTAATTTTTTTTTTAATCTTCATCATTCATCATCTTCTCAAATCTCAAATCCAGATTCCTTCATGAAAAAAGAACACAAATCTCACATCTTCACATCATCTTCATCCACTTCTCAAATCCCAAATCCAAATTCCTTCATCCACTTCTCAAATCCCAAATCCCACTTCTTCTCATCATCGTCGTCATCATCATCCAAATTCCTTCATCATCTTCATCTTCTCATCATCGTCGTCATCATCATCATCTTCTCCCCCACAAAACGACGCCCAGATCTGCCCACAAACCTCCACCAAAAACGCGTCGATCTCCCCTAGTCGGGACCCAGCTCACACTCATGCGAATCACTGCCGTCGATTATGCTCAATGAACATCATGAACATAATCATCTTTATTTTCATCGAAAACGCCCAGATTCGTCTTCTTTATTTTCACGGACATCATCATCTTTATGTATCGTTCTCGTTTTCGTTTGCTGTGGGTTCTTGAAACGCAGGGACTAAGATTCAGAACAGGGTTTCGACTATGTAGGTGGCTTTCTTGATGTTGTTCCTGTTGGTTGAGAAGGATTTGGATTTGAAATTGAAATTGAATATGCTTCGAGAGATTTGGATTTGGATTTGGGATTTGAGAAGTGGATGAAGGAATTTGGAATTTGGAATTTGGATGAAGATGATGATGAAATTAGGATTTAGAGACGAAAATGTTTTTTTAATTCTGATTTAATAAATTTGAGGACCTAGGGACCAAATTGCAAGAGAGTGATTTTTTTTAGGGGTTTAGGGGTTAGGGTTTAGGATTTAGGATTTTAGGGTTTAGGGTTTTAGGATTTTAGGGTTTTAGGGTTTAGGATTTAGCATTTTAGAGTTTAGGGTTTTTATTACTTTAAGGACTAAATTAGAATGTTGGAGGAGTTTTGAGACACTTTACAATTTTAATTTGAGGATTTGGAACTAAAATGAATGAAGATGATGAAAAGAGGGGGAACTGAGAATAATGAGATAAGAATGGGTGAGGGACCTAATTACTCAAATTAGATTTTTTTAGGGTTTATAGTTTTAGAGTTTAGAGTTTGGGGTTTTAGGGTTTAGGTTTTAAGGTTTTTAATACTTTTAAGGACTAAACTGGAATGTTTGGAAGAATTTTGGGATACTTTCCAATTTTATTTTGAGGATTTGGAACTAAAATGAATGAAGATGATAAAAAAGAGGGGGAATTGAAAATAATGGGATAAAAATTGAAGCGAGGGACCAAGTTGTCCAGACACGAATTTTTTTTTTTTTTTTGTAGTAATAATGTTGATGTGGTGAACTTTACACAGTTGGCATGTTTTTTTTTTAGTTTAACCTGTGCTGACGTGGCAATTAACGTGCCACGTCAGCAGTTAACGTGTCATATCACGTTTTTTTTAAACTTCCACTTGACAGAAGGATTAATTTGAGTAACGATCGTAAAATTTGAGGACGTATTTGCCTATTTCGTTAATCTGGGGACTAATCTGCTAGCGCCTCTATTTTCCAGGGACCCAAATGGTAGTTTACTCGAATAATAATAGATCAAATGGTCATTTTGGTCTTAAATGTATGCTCTAATGTTTATTTTGGTCCATTATATTTCAAAATGTTTAAATTGGTCCTAAATATTGGCAAAATGATTCATTTGGTCCTAAATATTGGTAAAATATTTTATTTGGTCCCAAACTATTAAATTTTGTTATATTTCTCTCGTCTCTCATTTCAAGTTCAAATGACATGTTAAGAGGAATTCGTAATCTGAACTCATCACATTCGAATTTAAAACGAAAAAGATATGATCAACTTTTCTTATTTGACAATGAAACAAGCTATCTACTTTTAGAATTGATTTGACCTTGTTTGCTGACAGCCCCAACTCAATAGAGTGAGTACTCTTCGAGAACATATGTAACTCTAAACTTGCCAAGTTTGAACTTGGAACAAGTCATATTCGATAGTTTGGAATCAAAATGAAATATTTTGCAAACATTTAGGATCAATTTAAATATTTTGAAACATAATGAACCAAAATGAATATTATGATATACATTTAAGGCCAAAATGACCATTTAACCCTAATAATATAGGTAAATCACCGGAGGACTCTTTGCTGTTTAAAATTGGTGTTGAATGTGTTGTGTATCAAAATTTTTATTATCTCAATTTTCATTTTTATAGTTTAAAGTTTAAACTAGGACATCCCCTGCAGGTAGCGATACTTAAGGGTTTGTTTGGATAATTGGATCGGAGAAGATGATATTAATCTCCTTTTACTTCTTTCTTTGTTTGAAAAAATAATTCATTTTTCAAAATACTCTAATTTAGAGTATTTGAAATTTGTGAAGGAATGAAGACAATATAAGATTAAAATTTAATTTCTTATTTTCTTCTTCTTCTTCAATCTTCCAACTTTTTAAATAAGAAGTCTCATACCTCTCTCTGCTCCTCTTCTCCTCCTTAATCCGATCCAAATATATCAATACTTTCGTTATAGATCCTTCACTTATAAAAGGTTGGCCATGAAATACTATACTTTAATACTTTTTATACTTAAAATAAGATTTAAACTTCCACTATTTAGTTGAGAAGCCAAATAAAAAGTTATGAGGCTACACCCAGCTCATTTTTTATTGTGTGATTCTTATTGTTTAGACCAAAAAATATAGCAATTTTCAAAAATTTAAAAATTCTATATACAACACGGACAATACAAGGTTTTGGACAGCAGAGAAATTCTTATCCAAATAAAGATATTATTTGAGAAATTGACTATATAAAACACATAAGTAAATTAATAATTTGGTATTTGAAAGATCATTGAATTCACAATTCCCGTCCTAAAAGATTAAAATGCACATTTAGTACCTAAACGATCAAAATGGTATACTTTTTAGTTTCTGAAAAATTAAAATGGTATACTATTTAGTTCACATTAGTATACCATTTTAATCTTTTAAGTATTAAATTATACATTTCAAGCTTTTAAGGATTGAGTTATCATCTTAATGATTTTTCATGAACCAAATTATTAGTTTACTCCATAAATTTATATCATATCAATTTATCATTGTAAAAAAAAAGTCTTGGGTCGGTTGACGGTTGAAGCAACCGTTGAATCTCTGCCGCTCAGATCTAATTACTCTTTTGTCCTTGTGGCTTCTTCTAAAAGAAGTTGTTTGAACTGTTTCATTATATATCCAAGTGAATCTTCTTTTTTATATAAAGATATGTGTGTGTGTGTGGTGAGTAGTGGCTTCTTCTGTTAACCATGTTTCAATCTTCTTCCTTCGAAAAGCTAAGAATTATTAAGTTATTATCCCCCAAATAAAACAATCCTACCTATTAACCTCTTTTTTATTAGATTAGATTAGCTTTTTAGTGCTTTATTATATCCCACCACCTATTCTTATAGGGAATCCTAAACAAATTATGTTATTACTTCACAATTCAAGATATAATAATAATAATAATAATAATAATAATAATAATAATAATAATAATAATAATAATAATAATAATAATAATAATAGATATTTTACCCTTTTGCCTCATATTTCAAATTGCTGTATTCAGCTGTGCAATTGTTATATATTATTTTTTTGAGTTGTTGAATTCATTATAGAAAGATATATATCATTAAATAAATAAATAGTATGTACCCATCATTATTTACTATTTCTTTCTCTTTTTTATATATTAAGGAAATAGTGATAGAGGAAGCAATTAAGGTTTTTTCCTTTTAATTTATATAATGGGTCAAATAATGAGTGAGCGGATACTCTCTTGGTCCTTCATCTTGGACACCCTTAAATTCTTTAACTTCCCTGAAGTTTGGATTAATGTTGTCCACTGTTGTATCACTTCTGTCACTCATTCTATCATTGTTAATGGGGGTGCCATTGATTTCTTTTCTCCCCAATGTGGGATCCGTCAAGGGGATTCTATTTCCCCATTCCTCTTCATCCTGTGCATGGAGATCTTCTCTCTTTTAATTAATGATGCAGTTTCTAGTAAACGTTGGATTCCACCCTCCATCAATAAGTGTCCCGTTTCCCATCTCTTCTTTGCTGACGATCGTTCTTCTTTTTGCCCGGGTTGATGACCAGTCTCTCTCTTCCCTCAAATCCACCCTTCATGATTTCCTTAAGACGTCTAGTTTAAGTATCAACCACAGCAAATCCTCATTGTGGTTTTCCCATAATACTCCTCTTGTTGTTCGTAGGAATACTGAACTGTTTCTGGACATAAAAACTAGCAGCTCCCTGGGAACCTATTTGGGTTTCCCTTTAGGAATCACCAGAAGAAAAAGTGACTTCAATGGGATCATTCAAAAAATAACTTCTAAGATGGAAATTTGGAATTCTAAGTATTTATCTATGGCTGGTCGTGTTACCCTTCTCAAATCTGTTTGTTCTCCAATTCTTTCTTTCTATATGCATTGCTTACCCTTCCCAAAAAGTGTTTGCCTTATTCTAGATAAACTTTTTTGTAAGTTCCTTTGGGCTGATGGTAATGGGCATATGAAGTGCCACTTTATTAATTGGAAGACGGTTTCTCTCCCTAAAGATGAGGGAGGCTTGGGCATTCCTTTGGTCTTTAAAAGAAACTTGTCTTTCTTGGCCAAGTTGTTTTGGAGATGTACTCAGAATCCTACTAGTTTATGGGCACGCATCTGTTTATATAGACTTAACCTCTCCTCCTGTAGCACTACTATTACAGGCAAAGCCTTACTGATGGGAAAAAAAATTGCTGACTTGTGGAAGATTTGTATCCCCCACTCTGGTGATAAAACTCTTTTTTGGTTTGATAAGTGGTGTAGTTCGGGGCCTTTACGTAGCATCATTGTTGGACCTATGCTAGCAAAGGATTTATCTTTAACTGTCAAAGATTGTGTCACCCCCTCGGGCTCTTGGAAATTCCACAGTCTCTCCTTTGTCCTCCCTTTACAGATCTCTAGGAATATCTCTTCCATTCATGTCAACCCCTCGTGTGGTGTTGAGGATGCTTTTGTTTGGGGTAGTAACATTGATGACACCTTTGATTAAAAATCTACATATAATCTTGCTTGCATTTCTCGCGGTCAGGTGGCTGATCTTCCTTCTGTTAGTTACAAATGGATATGGAAATCTCTTTGTCATCAAAGACACAAGGTGTTTTTATGGACTATTGCTCTTGATGACATTCCTAGTAGGACTAAACTTGCTCAACGTGGCATTGTGGATAATGACTCTTGTGTTTTGTGTGGGAAGTACCAAGAATCTGCTAAGCATATCTTTAAAGAGTGTGAATTTACCAAGCTTGTTTGGCTTTCTGTTTCACCGGCTTTCCATGTCATTCAAGAGACTAATTTTTGTATCTGGTTGTCTAAAAACTGTAAATGTGTGTCTCTGAGTTGGTATGGAATTGCCCATAGTACTCTGTTCATCTACACTCTGTGGTCTATTTGGTTTTTCAGAAACCTGAAATGTTTCCATTCTGCTCCCCTTGCTCCATTTTTATTATCCCAAAAAGCTAAGAAAATGGCTTCTGAGTTCTTTTTTCTTTCGGGTTTCATTAAACCTCCAAAATCCTCAACCTCAGTTCTTGCGGGTTGGCTTCCTCCTCCCCTTGGGAAATGGAAACTCAATACAGATGGCTCCTGTGATCCTGTTACTAACTCTATTGCTTGTGGAGGCATTATTATAGATAGTTTAGGGAATTGGGTAGTTGGTTTTGCTTGTCATATTGGTAATGGCAACAGTTTGCTTGCTGAATTATGGGGCCTCAAACTGGGCATTCGTTTGGCTATTTCCAAAAACTGCTCTTCTCTCATTGTTGAATCTGATTGTAGCTGTGCTGTTAATCTTATTAATGATTGCAACGTTGCTGCCTCTCATCACTATCTTCCTATTATTAATGATTGTAGATCAAGCCTTGATGAATGCGAAGAGGTGGAAGTCAAGCACGTCTGGAGACAGCGAAACTTCTGCGCTGACAGTCTTGCTAATTATGCTCTGAAGACTTTGTGCCCCTTTTATGTTTTCTTGCATCCCCCTAGTTTCATTTCAGGTTTTTTGTATGCTGATTTGGTGGGTGTTGTCCATCACCATAGTGTAGGAATAGGTTAATGGGATGCCTTTTGTTTCTTTCTGCACTGTGGTTGCAGGTTGCTTTCTTATTGGTTTTTCTGTTTGTTGTTGATCTTGTATCTGAACCTTTTTTGTTTTAATCTAATCCGTCGTTTATGAAAAAAAAAAAGATAAGAAAAGAAATTTAAAAAAATTATCTAAGTGCATGGGGCACATCGCTTTTTATCTATTAATATCTCTTTAATAATTTCTCCCACATCTAAATGAAAAAATAAAAAATAAAAAAGGTCCAACATACCTACTATTTTTCTTTATATTTAAATCATTGATTCAATATAACGAGAATTTCCAATGTTATATATGTTAGTAAGTATTAGTAATAAATACATTTTCCAATGTTATATATGTTAGTAAGTATTAATAAATACATGCTGGTTAATGGTTATGCATCAAATCTTTGATTTATGTTATATGTAGGTGGGAATTCTAAAATTAGGACTGGAAAAAAAACACGAGGAAGAAACCATAGAATTTGATGGTGGTTTTGGGTGGGGGGAAGTTATATTTTGAGGTAATATATCAAACGAAGGAAAATACATAAATTTAACTAAGGTAATATATTATGTAGGAGGTAATTCCAGATATACATAAAGAATTAATATACTGATGATTTTGGTGGTTGGAATTAGAAACTAATTGTCCCAAAAGGTAAAAGGTTCCCAAATTTGATTGTTTGACATTAATTATTTATTGTAATTTTAGTAAAATTGAAAACTGTATAAGATTTACCATTAAATCATACTTCAATTTTATCTTTTGAAAATTTAATTAAAACATATAAAGTTTTAAGAATTAAACTATTAATTTGCTAAAAAAACAAAGCAAAAGAACTTGAAAAACAAAATAACTCAAAGAAAAAAAGCCAATAAAAGGAAGGCGTGGTGTGGTGTGGTGGCAGAGTTATGTCAGCAGTCAGTAAACAGCCATGACCAAGTCAAAAAGCTCACACACTATCACATGCTTCCACACACTCGTTCATATTACTATTAATCAAGAATATTAAAACCAAATTAATACTTTACAATTATTTTTTTTAAAAGAAAACCCTAATTATTCGTAAATGACAAGAATTCTAAATCCAACCCCACTACGGACAGGATCCTTAATTGGGTTTAGAAATTACATCTAAATATGAACATGACACTTCATATACAGCTGCCACCGTCTTGGGCAAAGCAAAAGTTTCTTGCTTCCTTTACACTGCATTTAAAAAAAGTAGGCACCACCTTCTTCCACAGTGTAGAAGAATCGTCAAACTCTTTTAGTACTTTTGTGCAATTTCTCAGATACCAATACTCGTAGGAAAGTGAGATGTATAAGAAAGAGACACAATATAGTACTAATATAATAGGGGAAATTCTATAAAAAGCTCATTAGTTTAAGTTATCCAACTTATAGTCATTAGATTTGCCTTTTTTTTTTAATTTTAAGATTTGTGCAATAATTATTATTATACAAATCTCTTTTTTACCCATATAATAGCTGTATGTGCAGAGATTGTAGATGCAGAGAAGACAAGTTACTATTCAATCTATTATTATTATCATCATATATATAATATTGGTATTATTATAGTAAATGTTGGGTGAACAGAAATTGGAAACCCTTGAGATTTCTTCACTTATACATCATTTTCGGTCCAATCTCTTTATTTCTTCTTCTATGCTGCTTTGCTTATAGCTGCTCCATCCACCGCAACATTATTCCTTCCACATCTAATAATAATGCCTAAACCCCATATCAAAAAATAATAATACTATATTTCTTCTCCAATTCCTAATTCATCATCATAATCACTTTCCTGCTTTTTTCTTTCCTTCCAAACAAAAAACAACCTATTTCATCTTCCCTCTATGCACTATCCCTATTGAAAACTAACCCAAAAAATAATAGAGAAAAAAAAAACAAAGGAATACTTGCATTACTATTTCCCATAACCAAATTCCTACCCCTTATGCTACTACTATTAAGAATCAACCCCAAAAACAAAAAATCCCAACTTGCAGACAAAGTTGATATCATCAGTAAGTCCACTCTTGCGGCAGCCGGAGCTCATGATTCACCGGTGAGTGTGACTGGAAGCTACGTTTCTGATGGGAAAGTCCATGATTTTTTCGGAGCTTGGGAAATGCTACTTCTGCACAAGTCAAAGATTCACACAGCTACATAAGACACCCATATAATAATAATAATAATTAATTAAACAGCAAACTAACATTTTGCCATTTACCATGATGGTCAATTTGAATTAAAGTCAGTCTCTAAAGTTAATAGAAACAACAAAACCAACACATCTTTGAAAAGCCATTTACAATGCTTTTGGAATTTTGGATAGCTAGAGAGTAAACGATAAAACAAACAAAATATTGGTTTACTTTGAGAAAATTCATTAACAAATAATTTATTCATTGCTAAGTAAACCCATAAGTATATACCAATTAGAAGTTTGCAAATAAAGGAAATTGCGCAAAACTAATTTATTATTATATATATACCACTATCCATTTTAGGAGGCGGGCCATTAAAACGAGGCTCGTCTTTAGGTTGAGTGTGGCCTCTCATGGTGTTATCCATCTTCAAATTTAGGGCCTGCGCAACTCTTGCTGGCACAAGGACTGTTGTTGAAGAAGCTGCAAAAAGAATTTAACAAAAAAGAGAAACATTATTAAATGAGGTTTGGAAAATGGAGCAATGACCATACCTAGGAGCATTTAATGGAACACGCAAAAATCCATGAGAAAGAAAGTTTTTTCGAAACAGTGAAACTGAGCAATAAATCAACAAAAATTCATTCCAAGCTGCGCCAGCAACCATCATTAATAAGGGAAAACGCTCGAGCGGGCGATCAATTTTTCATAAGAATCTCGTCAACAACCACATTAAAGTCGAATAAATATCTTTGTCTTGAAGAAAATTTTGAAATTAAGAAAAAAAAAAAAGCCAAAAAGAGTTCAATTTCATGTTTGTTACCTGTCTTCTTTTTGGATTGAGATGGGTGATGATGATCAGCACGACGAGGCAAGAAAACTCCGGTGCCGGCACACTCTCTTTTCTTGCCGGAGGGATTCTCAAGAAAAACAGCTCGCATTCCGGAACCAAATTGCTGAGGAGGAATTGTTTGCGTCGGAAACTTTGGCTGTTGTTGAACTGGAGGAGGCCACGCAGTTGAAGAGAAATTCACAGGAAAAACGCTTCCCGGAGAAGGAATTTGAATACTCTGTCTCTGTTGAAAGAAACCAGAAGGCGGATGATTACGTAGCTTCGCCATTTGTGTCTCCCTGAGACACTGAAGCTGAAACAATAACGAAATTCACAAGAATGAGTCAAAAAAGTAAAATAAAACTGAAAACATTCAAGAAATCGATGAACTGTGGTTGAAGCTTACTTGGAGAATTCGGATTTGCTCTGGAGTAAGCGATTGTTGTGTGTATAATCCGCCTTCGGAAGAGTTCGACGGAGATAAACTCACAGGATGGAAGCCTCTGTGAAAGTTGAAGCCAGAAGTTTCTTTGTTACGACTCATCTTCTCAACTTCTCCGGCGGCAGCATGCAGGAGATCCCAAGTCGCCGTCGGCGAAGTCATCTGACAAACACTATTGGGGCTTCCATCACTAGAACTTTTCCGGCAACCACAGCTACTTCCAAAAGCACAGAGAGTGGATTGGGGAGAACCAGATCCGAACATTTTCTGCAATTAGTCAAAGACAATGAGAAAACGCCAAATTCCACCAATGACGCAGTAAATTGAAAAAAACAAAAACCGTAATGATAATAATAATTAATACCTTAGGCTTCTCATTAGATGCGACATCGTCTTCAAGAGTGGAGTTAGCCAATCGGCGAGTTAAATCCGTTACGCCGCCGACGCGTTCTTCCTCGTCGCTCTCAGTCTCACTTGAACCGATAACGGACTCAACCGGAGAACTGAGATCGGAAGGGAAAACACAGGCTGGATCGGAACCATAAGGAAACTCGGAAGGAAACAGAGGAGGAACCTCGTTAAGAAATTTCGCAAGCAGAGCTTCATTGTTGTCGAAATTGAAACAGTTACTCCCAATCTTATCGTCGTCGTCGTCGTCAACGAGAAACTTCGGAGGAAGCCAGAACTGAGCGTCGTCCAAATCGTCCGCCATACTGAAACACTGAAGCAAAGAAATCAAACAACAGAGAAAGAGAGAGAGAGAGAGAGAGAGAATTGGGGATTTTCGAATGAATTGAGGGAGGGTTTTGGTGGGTTTGGTTAAGATTTAATAATAAGCGAAAGAGAGAGAGAGTACAGCACTACAGCTGGTTACACACCTGGATTTGCAGAGTTCGCAGGGCCCAGAGAGAATAAAAAAGCAAAAGACGAAGGAAAAAGAAGAGAGAGAGAGAGATAGAATGAGAATGGATGATGATGGAAGAAGTATGAAGAAGAAAAGGAGGGGTTATATGGAACGGAGACACCAACAGTGGAACGGTTTTTCTGTAAGGGTGAGAGAAAGAGAGAGAGAGAAGGGAGGATGTATTTGTACACAGTGGTAGGGAGAAGAGTGTTGAATGCAACGAATTGCCACGCGCTAAGAGAAATGGAGGGACACGCGCATACCATGCGTGCCGCGAGAAAAACACAGAGACGGAAATTAGGGTTTTTTTGTTTGAATGATCTTTCATGTGAGGGAGAAGACGGTTATATACAATACAATTATACAATTATTAATTAATAGTGAGGGAACGAAGAACGAAGCTGTGTGTGCGTCACGTGACTGAGGTGTGAAGATGATTGATTGCCAGTTGCCGCCACTCACTACTAATCATAGAATTACTAATTAATACCATGGGCAAAATACACTTTTCCTACATAACTTTTGCTTACGTCTTAATTTGGTTTTATATCCTGTATTGTACTATTGGTCTTATATTTTTTGTTCAAATTGCATATAAATTTCATATTTTTTAGTCAAGTGCATAATTAGCCTCGTATCAATTGAATAAGCTTGTAAAAAGAAGATCTTTATTTATCAATTTTTTTAAAAGATTTTTTTGAGTAAAGCACTATCGTTTTTTATTATTAAAGTTATTTTGATACAAAAAGAGAAAGTACTTTTAATTAATAAAATTGAAAAAAAAAAATGACTTTTACAGGTGCTTTACGTAAAATCTATAAAATTAAATTTCTTAAAAAAGCTTTATTTCAACTTCTTTTTTCTTAAAAATTTACTTAAATAAGAACAAGATTTTATGTTTATGAAATATCTTCTTCTTTTTAATTAAAAAAGTGCTTTTTAGATTAAAAAAACTATCTAAACAAATTATAAGTGAGACAATGGTAGAATTTTTCGTAAAGATATGAGATAAATTCTGCAATTCCACCAAAAGATATGGGTTAAAAATGATACAAGACTAAATTTACAACCCCAACAAAATATGAGACCAAAAGTGCAAAAAAAAAAATTACGAGATCAAACTGAGATATAACCCAAAGTTATGAGACTAGAAATATAATTTGACCTATTATTATCACTATTTTTTAATTAAATAAAAATTAATCTTTTTAATTATAGGTATGTTATGTATTAATGTATAATGTATCCCACGACGTGACGAGTGAGGCGTTGCCACTCAACCCTCGTTCGCTTTTGCGGTTGGAGATCGAAGAACCTTGCGCATTACTCACATTGTGGGCCCCCACTTTCACCCCACTAAACAAACTATTTTTTTATTTATATATATATATACTAAATACTAAATTTCTATTTTAGTCCATTATGTATTAAAATTTTCTCAATTTAATCATTAAATAAATGGAGAAAGAAGACGATATTTAAGTATATGATAAAAACAGAAAATAATTTTTGGTAATCAGTAGTGTCAATGTAAGATAAAAAATAATACATAACTATATTCGTAATTCATAACCCAACTCATACATAATTTGGTTATCTATCTCTTATCACCATTATCATATGTTCCTTACAATGAGTTGTGTCCATACAAAATAAGAGATGATATAGCAATGAGGAGAGATAAATAATCAAATTATGAGCTGGTTATAAATTGTGATTATGATTGTAGATGCAGTTATGTTACGTTTATTTGAGTTGCGTGTATTGTAGTATAAATTGCGATTATTACAAGTACTATTGCAACTAGCCGTTGTGGCCACCATCACAACAGTAATATTATAACACGCGCAAATGCATTGAACGCAACACAACTGTATTTACGATCATAATCGCAATTTATAACTCTACTCATAATTCAGTTATTTATCTCTCGTCACGGTTATCATATTTTGCTATATCATCTCTTACCTTTCAATGAGTTGTGTTCATGTAAGGTAAGAGATGATATAGCAAAATATAATAATCTGACTAGAGATAGATAATCGTTTATCTAAGATAATTATGAGCTGGGATAAAAATTATGATAATGATTGTAAATACAATTCATTGCATTTGCATGTGCTGTAATATAAATTAGGATTTTTACAAGTATTATTATAGCCTAGTGTAATTATGGCCACCATCACAAGTAAATTGTGACCTTTATTTACAACCTTGATTATGAGTCATTTGATAATTTATAATAATTAAATTTAGTAAAAAAATATTTATTTGTGTGCTAATTAACATATTATGTTAATAATTAGTAATATTATATTTTCATTTAAGGCTACACTATCACTAGTAATAAAATAAATTAAACGATCAAATTGAGAAAAAAATTTTAAAAAGGATTAAATTAAAAAAAGGCTTAAGTGCACTTTTGGTCCCAATACTATGACTAAGGTTTCAATTTGGTCCCATAACTATTTTTGTTGCAGATTTGGTCCCAAACCTTCGCAAAAAGTTTCACCGTTAGTCCCCTGGTCACTTCCGTCCAATTTTCGCCGTTAAGTGTGACGTGGCAGTCTGACTGGGATGCTGACGTGGCAAAATCAAATGAGATGGAGTAAGTTAGGATCAATATGTAACATTTCATAACTTCTCTGGACTGAAAGCATAATTTTATTGAAAATGAGATGAAGAGGGATCCTGAATCTGTGTCTGCAACTTCCACCAGATTTTTTCATGCCATTCGGATACGCCATCGGCGCCGACATCTGATGCACGCAGCGGTCGACGACCGGCGGCACGATCTTCGAATACCTCGGGCTACAGCCAAAAGTAGAACAACCACAACCACCAGCAGTAGAACTGTGCGACGACGACGACGACGATGACGATGAAGACGAAGATATCGATGATTTTGACAAAGACGACGACGAAGGATTAGAAAGCTTCTTGTGGAATGATTTCGGCGGCGTAAGAAAGGCTCTAATCTTCAAATACGAGGGCGGCGACGCAACGAGATCGTATTCCTCCATGAGATTCGCCAGATCCTCGTCGGAGGTGATGGATACCAAAGCATCGAGATCTTCCGTGGGCAATTGACAGCGAAGTGTCACAGCAGCTGAGCCACACAGCTCTCCCAACTTTACCAACAGCTCTGTATCAAACAGAGCAATCAACTCTCACATCTTCAAGAAAACGCAATGAAATCAAATAGCGACGAAATCAAAGAAAACTAACCGGAAAAGGAGATGGAACGGTCGACGGAGAGTACACGGGTGTGGCCGCCGACGTAGCGGAGCTTGCCGTCGGGATAGCGGGGGAGGATTCTGCCGCCGTGGCTGCAGAGGAATTTAATGGTGGATTTACAAGGTTCAACCATGGTGTGTTGGGGATTAGGTACGAGAGATGATAGGTCCAGTTTCGTAGTGAGAAGGCGAAGACGCAGGAAAAGGGAAAAGTGAGAGATGGAAGTTGCAGACACAGATTAAGGATCCCTCTTCATCTCATTTTCAATAAAATTATGCTTTCAGTCCAGAGAAGTTATGAAATGTTACATATTGATCCTAACTTACTCCATCTCATTTGATTTTGCCACGTCAGCATCCCAGTCAGACTGCCACGTCACACTTAACGGCGAAAATTGGACGGAAGTGACCAGGGGACTAACGGTGAAACTTTTTGCGAAGGTTTGGGACCAAATCTGCAACAAAAATAGTTATGGGACCAAATTGAAACCTTAGTCATAGTATTGGGACCAAAAGTGCACTTAAGCCTTAAAAAAATAAGTAAATACGTAGAGAGTAAAATGGAAATTTAGTCTATATATATGTACACAAAACGCAGCGTAGTAGGGCCTGGAGAGTGCGTTTTGTCTAGTGCTCCTTACACGTACCCATTCGCGCCACAATTTAATTAATTAATTAATTTTAAAAAGGAAAATAAATAAAGAGAATCTTTTTCTGCATTACTACGCATCCTTTGCTTCTAAGTTTTCACACTCCTTCCCTCCACTTCTCTTCCTCACTTAATACATTTTCTTAAAAAAAAAAAATCTATGTATGGGCATCGAAGCTAATAATTGGGTTATTTTCTTTTAGAGACATTTTCTTGATAATATAAGTAAGTATTCTACGTTACCTCTTCATGTTATGACACGACGCGTGAAATAAATAAAAAAAAAAAACGTGTATTAGGCTATAGATTGAGAAACTATAATCACCGCACTAATAATAGTAATTAATTAAATAGGAAATAACTTAATCGAGAGGGACGAAAGAAATAAAAATGGAAGATGGATTGAAAATTGAAAATTGAAAATTGAAATATGAAGGGGGCTGACGTGGCAGGAACAGTAGTAATGTGTTTGGGTTGCCTAACTGTACACGTGTGCTGCTGGGTCAATGCTCTCCCGCTACCTCTGTACGATGTGTCGTTTTCACAATACCGACATTTCCCCAAAAACGTGTCTTTTCCGTTGGCAAAACGACCGTCGTTGGACGGCGTCGTCTCCTCCAAACTGGATGCATTTGCGTCAGTTATGCCAGCATTTGCAAATCACCAACATTAATCGTGTTCTATTATTTTTCTTAAAAAAATATTTTTATTTTAAATTTTCTGATATCATAATCATAATACAGTAGTAATAAAGAATTGAGAAAGTCGTCGTAAAACTATTTTAATTAATAAGGCTAAAGTCTCAAATTGGTCCTTTATTTATGGGGTGAATTATGAATTGGTCACTTATCTTTTATTTATTTCAAATTGGTCCTACATCTTTCCATGATATTTCAAATTGGTTCCAAAAATATTGAATGTGATTATATCTCTCTCATTTTAAATTTAAATGTGACAAATCAAAAGTTACAAGTTTCTTTTGACGAATATTTTAAGAACATTAACAGATGAGGTTAGATTGAGTCTTGATAGTAGATAACTCATTTCTCAGTCAAATAAGTGAATTTGATCATATCTATTTTATTTCAAATTTGAATATGAAGAGTTCAAGATTATGTGTTAACTTTCAAAGAATTCTTTCTTTATCCAGTTAAGATCACTTGGAAATGAGAGTCTTGAAAGTAAATTTGGACCAATTTGAAATATCATAAAAAGGTATAAGATCAATTTAAAATAAATGAAAGATAAGCTACCCGTTTGAGACTTTGGCCAACTAATAATTACTAGCATTTTTAGTATGAGAAAATTAAATTATTTGACATTTTTTGAAAAACTGGCGCGCCGAAAGAGAGTGCACACGTCGTCGGTCTCAGTTGATTCGTCATCATTTTTGCTTTTCAATTTTTATTCATCAAATCATAACCAAAAATCAATTCTTTTTCCTTTTTATTTTTATTTTTTGGTACAACTTTTCCTTTTTATTTTGATTTCCATTTGAGTGAGTTTCCTTGCCAGAAAGCAAATTCTTTGCATTTTTTTTCCATTTCATTGTTGAGCTACAAACATCACGACGTTTTAAGAATTAAGAGCATACAAGAATATAATTTTTTCCTCCATAGATTATGTGAACCATTTTATTATAATTGTCTCTATTTTTTTCCTATGATTTTACACTACTTACAAACACGCCTAAAATCATCCTACTAAGTACTAAGTGAGTACTACCGATGAATGATTGATTAAAAATTTAAAATGATTAAAATTTTATTAAAAACTATTTTCACCGTCGGACGTCTTAATTAAAATAAAAAATAATAATACAAAATTTTATTAAAAAATATTTTCAGAATAAATATATATAGTGAAACTATTAGCAACGAAAATCAAATAAACACAACAGAACTTTTTTAATTTGTTGTATGAAAATACTGAAAATAGTGAACACAATAGGAGATAAAAGGAGAATAAGAATAAAGAGGGGTTTGAAATTGGAAAGAAATGTTATTATTGATTAGTTGTGTGTGTAAAGCGTGCAAGTTATAATTATCTTATAAGCACGCGCTTTAATATTTTTTGTTCTTTAAAAAAAGTGAAAATGACAAAAATCTATTAATAGTGAAGGCTTGATAGAATTAATTATGCTTCAAATATATGTTGTGAAATTAGGCGGCGCATGAAACCCTAGTTAGTAGCTACTAGCAAGCTCCCATATTATCTATGGACATAGTAATAATAGGGATCATTAGGGTTACATCACCAACTATATAACTGAAAGCTGCCTCTACTAAAACTCAACAATTCCCTTTGAGTTCTTCTCATAAAATAAGATTATTAAAAGAAAAAAAAAACAAAGCAATTCAAATAACGCTAAAAATAAATGAATATGACAATGTTAAGATTGATTTTATCAAAATAATTTTGTTGAATTGCAAATCTATTAAAGTTTAGGTTAAAGTTTTTTACTCTAATGCTTTATGATAGGTTGCAATACAATCCTACATTATTATTATTGTAATTTTAGTCTTACAAATTTTTTAAGTTTTATTTTTTCATCTGGACAATCGTATATATCTCATTTCAATTTCAAATTTAACAATTCTAACACCATGGATTGCTTTGAATATGTTCTTTTTCTATCCAATAAAGATTTTTAGTAGATAAGGTCAAATGCTTTTCGAGCGTGATTCATTCATTTCACGATCAAACAAGTAAAATTGGTTATATCTCTCTTATTTTGAGTTAAAATGCGAAGTGTTTAGAGTTATAACTTACTCTCGAAGGGTCCAGTTTTTTGGTGGGTTGAGACATTCAGCAAATAAGATTAAATTAGGCTTAATTGTGAATTTGACTTATTTCATGACATTTCCAAATAAACAAAAAAAAGACTCGTCAAGAGTAGCTCGTAATTTTAAATTCGTCACATTTGGTCTTAAACGAGAGACATATGATCATCTTTGCTCATTTAACCGTCAAAGGAGCAGCCTACTTTAATTCAAAGCTCAATTTGACATTATTTGTTGACGGTCTCAATTAAATAAAGAAATGACTTGTCAAAAGCAATATGTAGTTCCAGCCTCGTCACATTTGAAACGAGAGAGACAAATGAAAGAAAATTAATATGATAAACTTTATGGACTACTCTGATATGAATAACATACCAGAATGAAAAAAAAAATCTTGAAACAAATGTGAGATCTTGATAAAAATACTATGATCCATTAATTTTTGGACGAAAATATACCACACCCTTTCAACTAACTGAGTAAACCTCAAACCCGATTTTAGCCCTTTTTAAACCATAGAGACCCAATATTTAATTACCTCAAATCATAAGGACCTTCCTTATAATTTACTCAAATAATTATAATGACTCGACCGTAAGATTCTTCAAAAAAAATCACTTAAATTATAATTTTATTTACTCTCACTTCTAATTTATCATTTTGTCTTTCTTTCTTTCTTTTCTATATGAGCAAAATTCTCAATAATCTCTCTAGTATAGTTAAATCATAGAACATAGTGCAAGTATGTAATTAAGCCATTGTAATCCACCTTAAAATCATGATTATTAGGCTACCTATAAATTATATACCAAAATATAATTGAATGAACATTTATTTGAAACTAGGCAGCTCAAGGTGTATTAAGATCCATTATTTGAGTCAATCTCTATGCTAGTGAATGAGTTAATTTGAGTGTTAAGGTTCTCACACACTTTATCAATTACTTTTTTTGTGATGATGCTCTCCTTTATTTATATTTTCTTATATATAATTGTTCTATTTTCTTTGATAGGGAATTAGTGCTCTCCTTGACGATGGACAAAAAATATTGTTTGAAACTTACAAAAAATATTCGCTTACATGTTACATTGTTATAATTGAAAGTGATTGTAAGAAGGTTGTCAATATATTGAAAAATGATTTTGATTTATGAGAATATAAATTTCTTAATTAATTCTAGTGAAATTTTTTCTTTAAGAAAAGATAGGATATATCAACTTGCCTATATGCCCAGTCTAGCCCATGACTATTTAGTTTGGGTCAATTTTAAATTTTTCCCAACTAAGCTCAATTTAACCCTTCCCAAAAATATCCGCCCAACCCAACCAAGGCACACCGACAAGGCCCATAGTTTTGGTTTTAAATTCCTTGAGACGCATGCTAGGGTTTTTCATTATGTGCTCTCTCTGGTTTGCTGCTACCCCTCCCATCTCTCTGATCTTCTGAAGGTATGTTTTTGTAGAGCCATCAAAATGGGTCCAACCCACCGGGTCAGCCCGTTTAACCCACCAAATAAGTGGGTTGGGTTACAATATTTTTAGTCTGTTTAATGTTTTTTATTTTTTGGCCCGGCCCGTTTAACCCACTCAATTTGTGGGTCAGCCCATGTAACCCGTGGGTTGGCCATTTATTTTTTTATTTTATCATTTTTTCTATGTATTTTTTTAATTAGTTCACTTACTCAATTTTTTAATGATATTCATTATTATTTGTCAAGTGTGTATATGATTATTGGTTATATTATCATAAAGATATATATAATTATATTAATTTATGAAGTTATTTTATAAATATTTATTTAAATTTTTTAATTATATGATAATGGAGATAATGAAAAAGGAATTGATTATGTTTATGCTCATATAATAAAAGTATACATTGTCTTATTAAATAATTAAAATAAAAACAGAAAAACAAAAAAAAAAGAGGTGGATTGGTGGGTTGGCTCGTAACCCACCATTCACGAGTTGGGTTAAGGTTTTTCTGGCTTGCTAAAAATTGAACTCGTTTAACTCGTGACCCGTGGTGGGCCAGATAGCCCGTATTGACAACTCTATGTTTTTGTTTTCTCCTCTTTCTACGGAGTTCTCCTTTCATTAGAGAAGATTTTGTACTTTCAATAGGTAAGTTTGCCCATCATCAAGAAAGATCCATTTTTTCTTTTCTTTTTGGAGATATACAATATTCAAATATATGATTGGAGCCCAACATGGAAGGGAAAGGCTTTGAAGATTTTTCACTAACAACAAGAAGGTGATGTGTTGTCTCTCCTTTATAACTTTGAGTTTTTCTTTATCGGTTGAAAATGTTGTAGATCTGAAAAACTCAAAGTTGTAGATCTACAACATTTTCAACCGGTAAAGAGAAACTCAAAGTCATAAAGGAGAGACAACACATAACCTTCTTGCCGTGAGTGAAGAATCTTCAAAACCTTTCCCTTCTGAACTCCAATCATAAATCTGAATATTGTATATCTCCAAAAAGAAAAGGAAAAACAAATCTTTCTTGAAGAGGGGAAAACTTACCTATTGAAAGTACAAAATCTTCTCTAAAATGAAAGGAGAACTCCATAGAAAGAGCAGAAAACAAAAACATACCTTCAAAAGATCAGAGAGATGGGAGGGGTAGCAGCCGCAAACCAAGGAGAGCACATAATGGGAAACCCTAGCATGCGTTTCAAAGAATTTAAAACAAAAACTATGGGCCTTGTCGGTGTGCCTTAGGTGGGTTGAGCTAATATTTTTTGGAAGGGTTAAGTTGAGCTGAGTTGGAAAAAATTTAAGATTGACCCAAACTAAATAGTCATGGGCTGGGCTGGGCAGATAGGTAAGTTGATATTTCCTACTTTTTTTAAAGAAAAAATTTCATTAGAATTATTTAAGAAATATATATTCTCATAAATTAAAATCATTTTTCAAGATATTCACAATCTTTTTACAATCACTTTCAATTATAACAATTTAACATATAAGTGAATGTTTCTTGGAAGTTTCAAACAATATTTTTTATCCATGTAAAAGAGAGCACTAAATCCCTATAAAAGAGAATAGAATAATTATATATAAAAAAAATACAAATAAAGAAAAGCATCATCACATAAAAGTGATTGATAAAGTGTGTGAGAACCTTAAAACTCATTAAATCATTCACTAGCATGTGGATTGACGCCAATTTGACTCATATATATTTTAAAAAATAAATATTAACTAAATTATATTTATTTTAAAAATATTTACTAATATATATTTTGTTTTGCGGTGGAAATGTACTTTTTTATTTTGCCGCAAGTCGCTACCACCTGTAGCGACTTGTGGCAAACATGTTTTGTACACAAGTCGCTACCGGTGGTAGCGACTTGTGTGCAAAATATGAATGTTCCGCAAGTCGCTACCACCGATAGCGACTTGCGGAACATTCATATTTGCTTCCATGCTGCCAAAAGTGAAAACTACAAGATGATACATAATAGTTTTGACTTTCTTGCACATGGATATATCATCTAGGACCTAAATTAAATTTCATAAAAACATTCATGAGCAAAATTTTGTTTGGCTAGTTGGGTGAATCGTGGTGTTGTTACTGTTGTTGCATTTTACATCCTGTGTAAAATAAATGGATTTGCAAAACCAATTTTGTTCAAAACAAAACCAGTGTTTGATTTCGATCTGAAGGAGAGAGAAGAGGTAAATGAATGGATTTGCAAAACCAATTTTGTTCAAAACAAAACCATGGTTGAGGATAGCTTTGCAAGGTGGAACACGCTTTTACAATGTGGACCACACTTTAGAGCAAACCACTTTGCTTTGGATTAAATAACATTTTGCTCCTGAATGTTTTTATTAAATTTAATTTAGGTCCTAAATGATATATCCATGTGCAAGAAAGTCAAAACTATTGTGTATCATCTTGTAGTTTTCACTTTGGGCAGCATGGAAGCAAATATGAATGTGCCGCAAGTCGCTACTGGTGGTAGCGACTTGCGGCATATTCATATTTTGCATACAAGTCGCTATCACCGGTAGCGACTTGTGTACAAAACATGTTTGCCACAAGTCGCTACCACCGGTAGCGACTTGCGGTAAAATAAAAAAGGACATTTCTGCTGCAAAATAAAATATATATTAGTAACTATTTTTATAATAAATATTATTTAGTAATTATTTATTTTTTAAAATATATATTGGTCAAAAAGCCGTGGATTGACCATAGACAACGAAGAAAATCCTAGTTGACTAAACATGTACTTGCCTAATGTCAAAAAATACCTATTGTGTTATGAAATAAAAGTCTAGAAGGCAACAAAAGTAGATAAATTAAAAATGAAATAAATAAATAAATTTAAAACATCTTTTTTATAATTACAATCTAGTCTATCTATCCAATTTTTTGACATTAGGCAAAGACTATTTTTCTTTTTTTAAGTTGAAAAGTTAGATGAATTGTGTCTCAAAATTTATCAATGTCGATACATGTATTTAAATTCAATAAACAATTAAAATTTATCTATTCATAGAGTTTTTATATCCGTAATGAAATTTGAATTGGCAAGTGTACAGATTATAAGCTAACTAATCTAAGTTCAGTTTATAATATGAAAGACAAGTATCACAAGACAAAAGCAGATAAATTACGGAAATAAATAATTGAATTGTTTATAAAGATTTTTTTTGTTATGGTAACAATACATATGTTTATCTGTCTTATGATATAGGGTAGAGAATTTTTCTTTTTCATGTGGTACAAAGATTATGCAAATTGTGTCTCAACCAGACTATGTTTACAGGCTTAATTAGTATTTCTAAAAGGTGCTTCCAGATTATTATCAATAAGTCAACTGGGATGACATTTTTATTGGACAGAAACCGCTAGCTGAGATGACGGTAGGAAGCGTAAAGGAACCCGTCAACCCGGATGACGGTTTCTTCTCAAAAAATTTCGAAGCAAAACCGTCAATGGTGTTGACGGTTTCTAGAAGGAGAAACCGTCAATCGAGTTGACGGTTTTTGAGCTCTCCGAATTCGGCCTGACTTTCGAGCCACGACGCGCCATCAAAGGCCAGGCGTTGGCTGACTTTGTCGCAGAGATGACGCCCGCCAATCCTACCCCCATCGTGTGGAACCTCTACATCGATGGGGCCTCATCCGCCAAGCTCCGTGGCGCGGGCGTGATTGTTGAATCCCCTGATGGTTACAGTATTGAACAGGCCATCGACATACGCTTCCCGGCCACGAACAATCAGGCCGAATACGAGGCGCTCATCGCAGCCCTCGAGCTCGCCGTGGGCATGGGCGCCCAGGACATCCACGTCTATAGCGACTCCCAGCTGGTGGTTGGTCACATGAAGGGAGACTTCGAGGCCAAGGAGCCCACCATCCTCAAGTACGTGGAAAAAGCAAGGTACATCCTGCGCCATCACATCCGGGCCGCCCAGTTCTCACACATCCTGCGTTCTAAGAACACTAGGGCGGACGCCTTAGCCAAACTGGCTTCTAAGCCAGATGCTCGGAGTCGCTCCTCCATCATCCGCACCACCTTAGAACGCCCATCAATCGAGGGCCCCATGGTCCTTGCTATCTCAACAACGGCTGACTGGCGAACGCCCATCATGTCCTATATTCGGGATGGCACCCTCCCAGCAGACCGAAACGAGGCCCGAAAAGTGGTGCGCCGAGCTGCGCATTACTTCCTCTGGGGGAATGATCTTTATCGGCGAGGTCACTCCATGCCCTGCCTCAGATGCGTAGGGCCAAACGACGCCCGCCTTATTCTCGAGGAGCTCCACGAAGGACTCTGTGGTTCACACCAAGCGGCGCCCACCCTCAAGCGCAAAGTGCTCATTTCGGGGTACTACTGGCCCACGATCATACGGGACGCCACAGCCCTGGTGAAAACTTGTCAAAAGTGCCAGGAGCTCGCCAACCGCATCATTTTAAATGGGCTGAAGCGCAGACTCGACAACGCCAAAGGCCGTTGGGCGGACGAGCTCCCAACCGTCCTCTGGTCCTACCGTATCACCCCTCAAGAATCCACAGGCGAGGCACCTTACACCCTTACATATGGGTCGCCCGCCATGATTCCAGCTGAGACCGCCTTTCTCTCTGATAGGGTCTTATACTACAATGAGGAGGCAAACCGAGGCCGTCGAGCAATAGCTCTAGACGAACTTGAGGAGGTGCGAGAAATCGCCAGCATCCGCCAGGCCGCCTACAA
>QANZ01027264.1:0-10361 GCA_003254925.1 Chamaecrista fasciculata | reverse complement strand
CGATATCCGAGTCTCACGAACCGGCTCTTCTCGCTTTGCTTAACCTTGCCGTCAAAGACGAAACGTATCTACGCCGCAATTTCCCCTCTTTCAATTCCACAATGTATAACCTAATTAGATCCCGAATCTCGATTCTTTGATTAGGGTTTTGAAATTTTCCGAGGGTATGTTATTATCTTTATTGAATGGAAGGTTTCGAGGGGATTTAGATTAAATTATAGTGGGTTGTTTAGGTACCTTTGTTGTTGTTGTTATTGCTGCAACTTGATGCGTCCGATTTCATTCTATTATGGGTTTTTTTTTTTTTTTGAATTAAACGATAACAGGGAAAGGGAAATAAAGAACAAAAATTACAGAAAACATTGAACACCAACAAGATAGCTATCTATCCATGGCCATATGGTCTTGAGTTTTAAATTGTGATTCTGCTCCGCAATTCTCCATCTACCACCCCTTTTGTTTAACATAGCCATTATGTCCTCTTTAATAGTTCCAATATGTTGGCTCTGATTTATCAACTTTCCTCTAATACAGAACCTGGGCTGACAAACTAGCGAAGTCGCTTCGGCTTGATGGTCTTTACTGTACTCCAGGAAGGTTCTGAAACCTTTGAAGAATGTTTCCTCTATCCGGTACCTGTCATTCTCACAATAATAGAACAGTAAGGAAGGAATATTATTAGAAAAACTGAATGCCGTAAAGACATTCTTTCTCTTAAGTTTGAATCTTTCCCCCGCAATGAGAATATCTCCGTCCTTCCAATTGAAGATTATAAGCTTATTCTTCTTGACATGTCCATCGCATTTCTCATTGACTCGTAAATCATTGGCAACAAACTCAAGGAGATTTTTCCTTGAAACTTGGTTGTACCAGATGTGAATAATAGTCCCCGCGTCAGGCTTTTCCATTTTGAACCTGACTTCATTGCGGTGGGTATAAATTGCCCAACAAAACCAAAAGACCTGTTCCGTAAGATCAGTATAGTGTGTGCAGTTATGCTGATTTGCCAGAAAATGTTGAATCCAAGCTTTGAAATTATTAGAAGGAATTTGATCACTCCTCAACCCCAACGGAGAACCAAACCACGCTGCTCTAGAAACAGGGCACTCAAAGAAAAGATGGGAAACATCCTCTATCACCTCACACCCAAACGCACAGGTACCCTCAATCTTGAAATGTTTCTTGAGAAGGTTTGCACCAATAGGAAGACTGTTATGAATACATTTCCATATAAAGAGGGAGAGCTTTGGAGGGAGATCGGTTTGCCAAAGATATGACCATTCAAAGGTAGGTCCTAAATTCTCTTCGTTTCTATTGTTCCGAATCTCTCTATATGCACTTTTAACAGAGTAAGAACCATCTTTACCTTTGGTCCATATAATCTCATCAGGTCTGTCAGTGTGAGAAATAGGAATCCTAGATATGACACTGGAAGTATTTTGGCTAAACATATTCGAAATAACCTCAACATTCCAATTCTTCCTGTTGTCAATCAGGTCTGCAACAGTTTTAATACCCTGCATCTCTTGAGAGGGGAGGAACCAAAGCTTACTGCCAATGTTAATATCTTTACCATTGCCCACTTTCCACCTGCAATCCTGAACTATTTCTTCAGCCCGTTTACATATAGCTCGAGCATAAGGTGAAGAGAGAGAATTGATTTTAAAGCTCATGTTGTCTCGATCAGTACAATACTTAGCAAGAAAGACTTGAGAGAGAAGAGAGTTTTTGTTATGAATAATTCTCCAAGCCTGTCTACCAAGTAGAGCTTTGTTGAAATCACTAAACCTTCTAATCCCGAGACCACCTTGGTGTTTGGGTTTACAAATTTTACTCCAGGCCATCATATGTGGCGTATTGGGATTTTGGTGGTTACCCCAAAAGAAATTAGCCACCACAGAGTCACATTGTTTGGATTCCTTTTCGGTCAAGGAGCAATAAGAGAGATGGTAAACAGGGAGGGAAGAGAGAACAGATTTGATTAGCACAACTCTACTTGCCTGAGATAACAGACTGGCTTTCCATCCAGCCAATTTCCTTTGAAGAGTTTCAAAGATAGCTTCAAATGTTTGCCTACTCCTTGCATCTCCATCAATAAAGCTTCCCAGATATTTATTAAATCTCTCAACCTTCTTGAAAGCAGATGCTTTACAAAGCATCTTTTGAAACCTATTGGGGGTGTTTGGACTGAAGGTAATGTCTGATTTGGACGGGCTTACTATTAGACCCGAAGCTTTTCCAAAGGAGGTAAAAATCTCTTTGAATCTATTACATGAGACTAAGTCCGCTTTGAAGAAAAGCAGAATATCATCTGCATATATGAGATGGTTGATGGGGGGGGGGCCTGTCTTGAGACTTTGATACCTTAATCAGTAAACCTGAGAGAACATTGATACAGATGATAAAGAGGTATGGAGAGATGGGATCTCCTTGCCTTAAACCAGCCTTTGGGTTGAAAGGATCGGAAAGGTTTCCATTGACCTGAACCCTGAAAGAAGTCGTAGATATACACTGGGATATAAGTTGTATCCAGTGATCTGGAAAGTTCATTTCTTTAAGGACCGCCAACAAAAAATCCCAGGAGATTTTATCATAAGCTTTGAATAAGTCTATCTTGAGACCTGCCCAGTAACTTTTCCCTTTTTTACATCTTCTGATGTATCTGATAAGCTCATGGGCAACTAGAATATTATCACTAATCAACCTACCTTTTGCGAAGGCGTTTTGAAAAGGAGTAATTACGTCACTCATTATACCTTGAAGTCTGTTTGCTAGAGTTTTGGATATGACTTTGTATGCCACATTGCACAGACTTATTGGACGGAAATCCTTGAAGCTTTCTTGATTATCACCTTTAGGTATTAAGGTGATAATAGTTTGGTTGAGGGATTTGAGGAGGAAGCCCCTATTGAGAAACGACGAAACCATTGCAATAAAATCTTTACCAACAGTTGGCCAAAATTCCTGATAAAAGATAGCAGGGATTCCATCAGGGCCCGGGGTCTTATGACCATTAAGCTGGAAAAGGGCACTTTCAATTTCCATAACAGTGAATGGTTTGTTGAGAATATCCAAATGGTCTTCCGAAAGCTTGACAATTTGAGCCTCCTGAATCATTTTGACTTGTTCTTCAATCCTACAACAATCGGGGGCTTTGAACAGCTCTTTAAAGTAATTAGAAGCAGCCTGTAGGATGTCTTTTTCACACCAGTTCCAATTCCCCAGGTGATCCTTTATGGCAACAATTCTTGCTCTGCTTCTTCTCTGCTTAACCACAGAGTGAAAATATTTGGTATTTCTTTCCCCATTAACGAGCCACATTTGTTTGGCCCTCTGGGCCCAAAAGATTTGTTCACATTGAAGCAGAAAATTGAGCTTGGCTCTAAGACCCCTCTCCTTGTTGTATACTTCTTGACTTGGGGACTTAGTTATCTGTACCTGAATGGTTGCGAGTTCCTTCTCAGTATCCCTAATTTGGGTTCTAACATTGCCAAATTGGTGTTTATTCCACCACTTTAATTTACTGGTGGTCAGCTTGATCTTTTCACTGAACTTGTAGGCACTAGAGCCCTGGATTTGTCTATTTTCAGACCAAGCAGTGTTGATAATTTTGCCACAATCAGGATGTTTAAGCCACATTTCCTCAAAGAGGAACCTTCTGTTCAATTTTGTGTCAAGTTCTTCAGTATGGAGAAGGATGGGGGCATGATCAGAGCCAGCAATGGGCAAAACTTCCAACCAGGTTTGGTCAAAAAGTGACATCCAATTAGGGTTGCACCAGCCTCTATCTAATTTTTCATAGATCCTTTGACCTAAGCACCTGTTATTGCTCCAGGTGAAATGATTACCCTTGGAGACAATGTCAATGAGATTTTTCGCTTGCATAATTCCTAAAGGTTTCTTGTAACTTTTGTCATTGGAATTACCAGCCCATTTATCCTTCTGGAAAAAAACTTGATTAAAATCTCCAATAAGGAGCCAAGGCTTGGACAACGGATCCACAGAGTCTATAAATTCCCACAGTCTTTTCCTCTTATGTTTTTTGGGAGGTCCATAAATATTTGAAAACAAGATGACCTTATCAGCTGGCAAAATAAAGTAACCATGGATCCAATTCTTACATTTAGATATAAGATTGAAAACAAAAGGATTACGCCACAAAATAGCTAAACCCCCACTTTTACCCTTAGGATCCACACAGACAATCTGATAAAAGCCTAATCTATTACACAAAAGAGTTAATTTGTCTACAGAGCACTTAGTTTCTTGCAGACACAGGATATCAGGATTATATTTAAGGCAAATATTCTTAAGTCTATTCTTTGCCGAGGCTTTGCCCAGACCCCGACAATTCCAAGATAGGACCTTCATAGCTCCTCGGGGGGTTGTTTTGGTACAACCACCCTAAAACCTATAGAGAAGTTCGTCAGCATCTCACATAACTTATCCAAGTGTTCCTCTTCTCTCGCTGGTCTCGTATCTGCGTCCGAATCTTCAGATTTCGCCCTTTTAGGAGATCCTATATCTTCTTCCTCGCTAATTTCCTCAATAATAACCCCTTTTCTCTTTCTCGGGGGAAGCATGATTTCAACAGTCCAGCATTTTGGTTTTTTGGACTTCCTATCATAACTAATCAGCTGACTATCATCTTCATCCCATCCTCTTTTCCTGCTGTGGAGAACATTCCCATTGAATTCCCCATGAGATCTCCGAGTAGTCAGAGAATTGCTGTGTTCTTCAGAGGAAAAAATTATTTGGCCCGTACCAGAATAGCTAACCTGCATTTGAATAAAATCCCAAATGTTCTTGAGGATGGTCCGAGGGTGTACAGGTTCCCCATTGTTGATAGCAGAAGCGAAATGGGTGTTCAGCAGCTCTTGGGGTGATCGGGAGAAGAGAAAATTACCAGCCAGGGTGTTCCTAGGTGGCAGTGGTGTGATAGTACCCACAGTAATACTATCCTCTTTGTTTACACTACCCCCATGACCCGATGCACTCCCCTCCTCTCTTTGGGGTGAGTGGTGAGATTCAATAGGTTTGTAGAAAGAGTTTTCGAAGAGGGTGCAAGACTGGCACCAGAAGTTAACATCCTCTACAAGTGATAACTCATTATCCTCATTGAAGAAAGGGTAAGTAATAGGATCCCACATCAGCCTTCCCGTACTCATAACCATTCCTACATCTTCACACTCCATCCAACTCAGGGGGTAATCTTTTTGACTCCCATTATCCTCTAATTCCAAGAAGTGAACAATCTCCTGACGTGGGAGGGGAAAAATGTTCGCCTGAGGAGTGGTGTAAAGCCTTACCACTTCAGAGTATCTCTCAGGATCTGCTTCCAGTTCCTCAATCTCCTGCACACTAATAACTTCCCGTTGAAAGGTGGAGGTAGCAGCTTCGGCTAGATTCGGGACAGCAGCATTTAATTCAGTGTTATGGTCATTATTCTGATTTTCTTCAGGGACCACTTGATCATCAGAAAGATCCTCCTCTTCCTCAGTAGAATTGGGGGAGAAATTGTGGTCCCCAAGAAAGCCATTGCCTTCCTCATTGTCAATGACAATATTCAATTCCTCTTCCATTGGGTCCTCTTCAGGATCTTCCTCTGGAGGTTCCAAAGGGAACAAAGGGTGTGGGCCATATGCATTGGCATTGGGGTTCGTAACATTTGAGTGATTACCATAATTCCCCTGTTCATCAAAGAAACCTAAAGGATCATAATCATATTCTAGCAATGGTTGTCTTAGAGGGAAAAGGTCAGGACCATGAGCATATTGTCTTTGGGTGATCCTAGTCGATCTTCTATTATTGTTGTTCAGGAAAGCTCTCGCCTCATTAACAAAGTGGAATCTGGAAACCATATACCCTGTTTCCAGTCCCACAAATTGATTTATGACCTTCATTTGGTCATATAGGGCTGAGGCTCTCCGCTGTTCACTCCAAGTACAAGCTGGGGAGGTGTGGCCAATCCTTCCACAGCCCAAACACAATCTAAAGAGGCGCTCATACCTACATTGGATCCAAAACATATGGTGGTCGGATTGTAGTACAAAACCCATTATAAGAGGTTGTCTAATTGGGATACGGACACGAACCCGCATGAACCGTAGGTTTCTCGGTATAGTTGGTGCCCAGTCCACATTTAAAACCTCCCCAAATATACTACATAAAGCTCTCGCAATATCAGGGACCTGGAATTCCAGTGGGAGACCCCACAGTTGAACCCAAACCGGGATTTCTGTGACTTTATAAGCCGAGAGAACAATGTTGGGTTCCCATGGAGCACAAAAGAACAATCCACTTTGCAGAGACCACGGCCCCTCCGTTTGAATGAACAACCTCTCTTCATCATTGGAAAAGTAAATGATGAAGTTACTGTCTGTACCGCCAACCACACGGGCTTCACCTCTCAAGTTCCAAAATTCGTTAATGAGAGCCTGGACCCTTCTCACTGTGAACTTTCTCTCGTCGATGAAGCTGCCAATCAAGCATTTTCTCCAATAGCGACGATAATCCTCTACTCGTGCTTCATTGACCCGTACAAGGGGTCCTCTAGCAATCCTCCTACGAGGAGGAGAACGGGGATGCCTAACATCATCCCTATCAGCAGATTCGTCTATGTTTACATCAGTCTCACTATCACTCGAATCTGTCCAATTAATCTCTCTTTGGTTTTCCATTTTGAATTTCGGTTTGGGATAATGGGATTTAGAGAGTTTCTCTCTAAGGTCAGGCAGAAGATGTGCTTTTCGACACATAATGCTAGACAGAGAATAAATACTAATGGGAGGGAGGGAGAAGAGGGAGAAACAGAGGCGAATCAAGGGAATTGGAAGGTCTCTACTAGGCAGACTAGCCTACTAGTCATAAATGTTTCGTCAGAGCATAAAAGAAGGGAGGAGGCCAAGGATCAGGATAAGCAGGGGAAACGAAGAGACGACGAACAGCAAGAAATAGCAGGAGAAAAATCTACTGTAATCTAATGATGAGGGTTCTACGCATGAAGAGCAAACTAAAGAAAAATAACTTTCAAGACGTTACAGCATGCATGATACATTAATGCGAAACAATTTACTAGACATTCAATACCCAATCACCAGACAAGACAGATAGGATCAAAAAAGGAAAGAGAGCGAAAATGGATCTATAACTTATCTGGAGGCTCAGAAGCCGCCGGATTTGGGATTCGCCTTGGGAGAATATGAAATCCGCCGAAAAACTTCAGCTCCAGCCCTTCTGCATGCAGCGAAATCTACTCCAGAGGAAATCTATGCCTAGGAGGGGATGAGGGGCTAAAACTCTAGGATAATCATTTCGAAACCTTGCCTGAACTCTCTCTGTGAGTGGGATTTCGAGAAAAAAATCTTAATCACAATTTGTGAATGGGATTTTTTGTGGAAGCGTAAACAGACTGCCTTAATGATGCTAATAAATGCGCTTTAATTGAAGTCACGAACGAAATATCGGTTACTTGAATCAAGAATACTCTCTCTCTCTGCTTGATGAGGGCAGGGACCTTTGAGTGGAAGCGAATCGCCCTTGGCGATTGATGAACCCTTCTAGGGTTTTTGGAAGAACTCAGACGCCGAGCGACGAGTTATTATATATTCTTGGAATCTTTTGTTAATTACGAAAGGTTAATAAAATAGGGAATGAACATTTTCTTTTAAAAAACAATAGCTGGCTTAATTTATTTCAATTTACAAAATTGATAAAATAGTTTATTGAATATTTTTTAATCAAAAAGTCAAAATAAAAGTGCAACGTTGTACACTTGTACTGAAAACGGTGAAACCTATTTTTATTTGTTTGTTAACCGTGTTATTGATAGGTCCTTTCTAGCACACTTTAAGTGAAGTATAGGGAGAGATAAGAATATGTTAGAGAGAAAAAGTATTAATGAGACCTGCTTTCTCTCTACTTATTCATTTCTCTCTCTGCATTTCACTATAAAAGATCCAAATTGAAAGTCGTTTGTTGATAAACTTCCAAAACTCGTCAGTATTTGGGAAAACAAATAAAATTTTTTAGTAAATAAAAAAGAGTAATATAATGATTTAATATATTCAAAAGATGACATATGTCCAATTAGTTCCTAAAATATATAATTACAATATAAAGTTGAGATTGAATATAATCTATTTGATTGATTTAAAAAAAAAAGAATAGGGTAAATTGCAATTTGGTACCCTGTGGTTAGGGGCGGTTCCCCTTTGGTACCCTGAAAGAAAAATTTTTGCATTGTGGTACCCCGTGGTTTGCTCCGTTAGCGATTTGGTCCCCTGAGGTTTTTTTCTGCTAGGATTTAACGGCAAATGTACGTTAAAATGTTAAAAATCTCCCAAAAAGTCTTCTCTTATGCGTTTAAGTCCTTTTCCTTTACTAAAAGGGATCAAAACATAAAGAATTAATTATAAAAGGGTCTTTAGAATTCTAATATTATAGATTTTTCTCCTTTTCATAAGATTTCTTTTGAATAGGTCCTGATTTAATTACACTTTAATCCCAAAAGTTTATGATCTTTATCAAAATAGTCCTTAGAACCTCAAAAGACAAATGAGCATCTATGATTTATGAAAAAATCCCTATATTCAACTACAATTTTCATTCAAGTACACTACAAACAAATCAAAACCCTCAAATTTTTTCAAAATCAAGCCCCACAAATCAAAAACCCTCTCAACAACAAAATCAACATCATCAACCAATTTCTTTATCCCGTTATGTTCCCCCTCTTTTTTATCATCTTCATTCATTTTAGTCCCAAATCCTCAAAATAAAATATTAAACCCAAAACTCTTCTAAACATTCCAATTTAGTGCTTAAAAATATTTAAAACCCCAAACCCTAAATATTAAAAACCCTACACCTCAAACCCTAAATCCCAAAAACTTATTTTTTTTAATCTCCATCTTCTTCATCTTCATCCATTCCTCTCTCTCTCTCGCCGGAATCCGCCATGGATCTCCAGCGCCGCCGTCACCCCAAGCGTCCATCTCCCTCCTCCTCATTCACTCGAACTAAAACACCATATCAAAGTGAAATCAAATCGAACAGCGAAGACAAAACAAAGAAGCCAAATAGCGAAGACGAAATCCCCAACCTGTTTAGAGAAGACGAAATCGAACAGCGAAATCAAATCCAAAATGAAATCAAAGTGAAAACGAAATCGAATCGAAGATTAAGTGACGAAAACGAAATCGAAGCGAGCCAAAACGAAATCAAAATCGAAAATGTTTTCTGTCGAGATTTTGCTGTGATGAATCCGAAACTGAAATTAGTGTCTTTTAGGGATTCTGTTTTGCATGAATCTAAATCTGAATCAGAGGAGGTTGAATGAGGAATAGGAGGAATGATGAGATTGAAGGAATGATGAGATTGAAGGAGGAGGAATGAAGATGATGAACAATTTTTAGGTTGAAGAGAAGATGATGAACAGGAGGCTTGCGTTTTTCTTTTTCAAAATTTTTAGGATTTATTTTTAATTTTTGGATGAAGGTACAGGGGGAGAGAAAAATTATGATGATGTGTAAAAAATTGTGATGTGTAATTTTTTTTTTAATTTCCTGTGATGTGTAATTTTTTTTAGGGTTTAGGGTTTTTAATATTTTTAAGGACTAAATTGGAATATTTGGAAGAGTTTTGGGACACTTTACAATTTTATTTTGAGAATTTGGGATTAAAATGAATGAAGATAATGAAAAAGAGAGGGGATTGAAAATAATGGAATAAGAATGGGTTAGGGACCTAATTGTACTACTCAAATCTTTTTTAAAGTTTTAGGGTTTAGGGTTTGGAGTTTGGGGCTTAAGGTTTAGGGTTTAAGGTTTTGGGGTTTAGGATTTAGGGTTTAGATGCTCATTTGTCTTTTGAGGTTCTAAGGACTATTTTGATAAAGATCATAAACTTTTGGGATTAAAGTGTAATTAAATCAGGACCTATTCAAAAGAAATCTTATGAAAAGAAGAAAAATCTATAATATTAGAATTCTAAAGACCCTTTTATAATTAATTCTTTATGTTTTGATCCCTTTNTAAAGACCCTTTTATAATTAATTCTTTATGTTTTGATCCCTTTTAGTAAAGGAAAAGGACTTAAACGCATAAGAGAAGACTTTTTGGGAGATGTTTGACATTTTAACGTACATTTGCCGTTAAATCCTAACAGAAAAAAACTTCAGGGGACCAAATCGCTAACGGAGCAAACCACGGGGTACCACAATGCAAAAATTTTTCTTTCAGGGTACCAAAGGGGAACCGCCCCTAACCACAGGGTACCAAATTGCAATTTACCCAAAAGAATATAATCTATTTGATTAATTTGGTAAAATACTAATTGAGATTGAATACATCAAATATGAT
>QANZ01027248.1:0-31053 GCA_003254925.1 Chamaecrista fasciculata | reverse complement strand
GACATCTCCCTCGGCAACACTTCGGTCGAGCATCCCTCGACCAACGGCCAAACCGAGCTCGCCAACCGCATCATCTTGAATGGGTTGAAGCGCAGGCTCGACAATGCCAAAGGCCGCTGGGCGGACGAGCTCCCAACCGTCCTCTGGTCTTACCGTATCACTCCTCAAGAGTCCACAGGCGAGGCACCCTACACCCTTACCTACGGGTCGCCCGCCATGATCCCAGCCGAAACTGCCTTTCTCTCCGACAGGGTTTTATACAACAACGAGGAGGCAAACAGAGGCTGCCGAGCAATAGCTCTAGACGAACTTGAGGAGGTGCGCGAAATTGCCAGCATCCGCCAGGCCGCCTACAAAGAGCGCATGGCCAAGTACTTCAATAAAAGGGTCAAACATCGATCCTTTGACGTTGGCGACCTCGTTCTTCGCGATGTGGCCAACGACCGCCTGAACCGCTCGCACGGCAAGCTCCATCCCAACTGGGAAGGTCCATACCGTGTCACCAGGGTTATCCCTGGTGGCACGTACGTGCTCTCTACTTTGGACGGCCGCCGCCTGCCAAATACATGGAATGTCGCGAGCCTCAGAAAGTATCTCGACCGCACGGTCAACAATATCACGCTTTGATTTCATTTGTGTATTCTCACATTTATGTAATCTCTTGTACGCTTTTACGTGATGCAATTACTCACTTTACGTAACGATCGCCAGTACATTACATCAATATAATTATGGCATTCTTTTGAATTTATTCGATTCATTTACATTCACGTTTGTTTCGATTACTCTTACTTAGGTACAGCCTAACCCACAACGAATTACTACACGTAATGTGCGCTCCAATGAAGAGCTCGAAGGCTGGAGGGACGCCTCCATACGCTTTCTTTCTGGCGCTCCGCGCGCCCATGAGCCGAGAAGTTGCTCATACGCCATGCTGGTCCATTACCTCATGGCTGGCTAGCCCACAAGTCCGGTCGCCAACTCAGTTGGGCGGACACACACCCACATACATACACTTGCGCAAATTCAAAACACAACAGATAAGACATAACAACAGTTCTAATTATCGCAGCAAAAATAATTGGCCTTATGGCCTGCATTAATCACGGCCACAATGGCCTTCAAATCTGTTCAAAAGGGGCACATACACCCCATACAAATTCACAATAAAAAAAACAGAGGGCACACACACCCAGCAAAAATTCAGAACGGGGAACACCCCCGAGATTACAAGTACAGGATGACCTAGTCATCCAGAATCACCGGCCCGTCACCCAAAGCGTGCTCGCCGCTGCCCTCCGCGCCACCACTATCCGGGACTATCAACATTTGTTCGGCGTCTGGCTCATTCCCCGCAGTGCTCTGGACGTCCGCCGACGGCACGTAACCATCATCCCCAGGTCGGAGAGGGGACCGCCCCTCCTGCACCTCCAACGCGTGGATGGTCCAATCTTCCGGCAGATCGGGCATTGGCTCCCCAGGCTCATCATCATCCGCGCGCATACGGATCTCCTCCCCGCCTTGTCCATCGGGCAACACCTCAAAGGTGTAATCGATGCCCGCCTCGTTCAGCCCTGGGTTCAAGAAGTTCAACTGCTTCCGACAGTTCTCGAACCCTCGTGACGTGGCTTGGATGTAGAACCAATACCACTGGCGGCGTTCTTCTCGGCGCGCACGCTCCAACCTCTGGGCCTCTCCCGCCCAGTACGCCTCCAGTTCTGCCTTGGCGGCCGCAGCCTCCCCCCGCTGCACACCCGCCTCCCGGACCGCCTCCGCAGCCTCCTGGTCCGCCTTCTTCCTCCTCTCCCTCTCCCTCTTCTTCTCTTCTTCCAGCTTCTTCATCTGGGCCCGCCCGGCCTGAGCTTCCTCCAGTGCCTTGTCCCTGGCAGCTTCCAGTGCTTTCAGCTGCTCAGCCCCGCCGGCCGTTCGGGCCTCCTCCCTCAGGCGGGCCACCTCCTTGGCCAGATTGTGCGACAGCGTCTGCGCCGCGTGACTAGCCACGAACGCCATCATACCGAACGCTGCCGCATAGTCCGCTGGCGGCCGCTTGTAGGCATCAGCCACCAAGGTGTCATGCCACTCATAGGTCCCGTTGGAGTAAAGGGACTGGACAGAGGCTATACCAGAAAACCGCCCACTAAATGGTCGCGACGGCAGATAGGGGAACTCAGCCTCCCCGTTCTCATTTACCCGCCGGGCGTCCGGCATTTCCATCCGCGGGTTGCTCGGCCCATCGCCGTCCGGATGGCTCACCTTGATGAACCGATCCAACTCTTCATCATCCCAATGGATAAACTCCCCGGGATCTACTGGACGGACCACGCGCGCCCTCTTTGCCGGCGGCTCCTCCCTCTCGGCCGGACCCTTCCCTCTCCCATCGGGCCTCCTCCCCCGCTTTGACGGGCCCCCCGCCTGCCTCATCCCACCAGGTGCCAACACTGGTGGCCCGGCTCTCCTTCTCGCTGGGCTCGCCGACGCTTGCCCCGCGCCCCCGGAAGCCGTGGGAGCACGAGACGAAGGGCCCGAACCCCTTGGCCTCCCACCTGGCGCAACTGGTGGCGCCCTCATTCCCCCCGTGGCCCTGCCCTGAGCCCTTCCCGGCTCGCCACTCCTTTCCGCCCGGCCAGCCGCGGTAGAGCTCCCAGCGCCCTGGATGTCAGATCTCCTTTGCGCCTCTGTCATTGCTGCAAAACCAATAACAAACTCGTTAGACGCAGCCCAAACAACCAAATCACACATGAGAAAGGAAAGCAAATGTCAGTCCATATATTACATGTTTGTTCATAATTTCGGTAAAACGAAGTTAGCAGCCTATCTGTCCGCCGCTCCTCTTCGCTCAGATGCCCTCTCTTAATAGGGCTAATCCCCGTGATGGCGTCCGACCACGCCACAGGAAACAACGGGCGATCATCCTCCTCCCTCACCCACCACGGGCGCTCCACATCGTTGTGCACCAGGGGGAAGTATCTATCCTTCCAATTTTTCCAGTTGCTAATACTGGCCGGAAACCCAGGTAGAGCACCCCCCTTCCTCTGGATGTTCACCCGCCCGTTGTCCCCGGGCTTCACAGAAAACCAGTACAAAAATAACTTCACGGTGAGCTCCCGGCCCACTGTCCAGGCAGCATACTGCAAAAACTTCAAACTCCTCCAGGCGTTGGCCGCCAGCTGCGCTGGACAGCAGTTGAGGTGATTCAGCACCTCTATCTCAAACTCGGTAAACGGCATGTCAGAGTCACAATCCCGCAACAAGATTTCGTGTACGATGAACCCCCGCCGATGAGTCCACCACATGGAGTTGTTGCCGTCCCACACGCCGACAGCCATGCCGCTCGCCTCCCGACCAGAACCTGGCCCAAAGTACGCCTCTTGGGCCGCCTCCAAATCCTCGTCAGTGGCAAATTTGGAAGGCTCCGCCGGCGGCCCCTTGGTCGCCCTAACTTTGGGGTTCCCAAACCCCTCCGCGGCGTCCCACGTTACCTCATCACGAGCCATGATAAGGCGCTCCACCTCGGCCGCCGATCCGCTCAGGGGGCCCGTTGGTTCTTCCCTCACCATTGCTGGCTCTTCCTCTTCACGGTCGGAGAGCTCCAGCACTTGCTCCTCCGACACGTTTGATGGATCGTGTTCCACGTTTGATGGGTCCAACACCACCAAATCCATACTCCCTCTGTAAACACTCTGCGCGCCCGCCCGCTCGCTTACCCTCCTCGCTAGTAACCTGGCCGCCCGCCGCACCGTTTCGTCTAACGACTGACGAACCTCCTCCAAATCTACAGAGCTACCGCCCTGTGTAGTCAAACTACTAACTCTACTCAGTTCCTCACCTTCTTCTAACTCCCTAATGACCACCATGGTCTCTAATGCTCGCCAGAAATTCAAGATCACAAAGGATTAGGAGGTACCTGGAAACTCGGATGATAGTTGAATAGCTTGAGGCGCTCGCCTTGATGCTCAACTCCCAAACTCTTGGTACCCTGCAAAAAAGGAAACACGTGTCATCTTGACCGTACTATTGCCGCCTGGCTCACTCACAAGAGACGCCCGCCCCACAAACCCAGAAAACCCCAACCATTCCTTCATCGGAGAGTACGTGTCATCTTGACCGTACTATTGCCGCCCGGCTCACTCACAAGATCATCCCTACCCACACCCATTTTTCGCTGCCTCTCACTCACGAGCCCACCCCCAACAGCGATGAACCACCACTCTTTTCAGACAACCAACCCACTTCCGCCGTCACCCACGACGGCCTCACCAACAACCAGAAACGAAAAAGCATATCGACTCACAAACCCAAACCCTAACCCAGCGAGAAACATGCGAAATCGACAGGAAAAACGTACCAGAAAGCTTATCGCTCGAACCGATTCACTTCCACGGTCACTTCGCTCCGATTTCCGGCGACGGTTCTGCAACTCCGGCGACTGAACTCTTCGGTTTCCTCTCTTCTCTCTCCTCAAATCGCTGAAGTGTGTAAAAGTGCAAAAGACGCATTCTTTGGCCCTTTTATACCCTCCCAAGCGCGGCATACGAGGCGTTTCTGAATTTTCAAAATTCAGCCTCCCGGGTTGCGCCACGTGTCTTTGACATGACAACCCTACCTACCCCTTGTCCGCCCGCCACAATCCTCTGACTTTCCGTTTTCCAAGGGAAGGCCGCCATTCCTACTTTTTCCTCTGCGCGGGGAACAAGTACTCCTGCACATATTGGGCGTTCGCCAATCAACGCACCTACATGGCCCGAAGATGGGTTCCGTCGCACGCTCTCCAGACTTGTCATCCCGCGCGCCTTAAGGAACGATACGACGAACACGCTCGTAGACTTCTTTAAGGAGGGACTTGTGATACATCACTATTTGGGCGTAGGCCTAAACGGCCCTCGCACCGGGCCTCTTCTCCCCTCCGCACCTTGCGAGGCGCCCTCGAGCCAATCAGGCGCCCTAAGCACAATTAGGGGCGGCCGTGATCCATCCTGGGTCTTGGCGCACGTCCCCCAAATGACACGTGGCCATCCACGACTACCTTGCTCCGCAATCCACGCTACGGGAGATCGTGGGCTACTGACTTGCTCACACCCACGATCTCCAGTTTCTTGGCGCCCGCCTAGCGACGCGACACACAATCACCCACGACTGCCTTGCTCCGCAAATCTCGGCCTCCACCATCTTCGCTAGTGGAGATCGTGTCCGGTTACGTGGTCCGCCCCGCGCGCTGACCACCTCTCTCCTCCCTGCTCTATAAATAGAGCCCATCTCACCAGTTCAAGGTTAGCTACTTCTTACACTCTGAAATTCTCTTACTCTCTTATCACTCTCTTACTAACTTGAGCGTCGGAGTACACTTCGCAGGGCCCCCCTGTGAAGCTCTTGCAGGTTCTTGCTCAACACTTGGCTCTTGCAGCCCATTCCGGTGAACTAGGTAAGTGCTAGCCATTTTCCAGTTTATCAGCAACTAATCAGTTTTTGTTCTTCAGCTTCTGAGTTTCCCCCGTGGTTCTATTTGTTAAGCACACCCTTGTCTTTTCCTTCATTTATTTCTGTCCTTTCTTGCATTAGAAGTGTTGTGAGTCTGTGACAATGGTAAAGTGGAAATGGATTGTTTCATGAATACATAATTGGTTTTGATCCTTTATTTCCTATGATGAACCTGGTTTTGGCCGTAGCGCATTACCTGGTTCAATGAAGCAACTCTGGGTCAAAAGTCGCCTGCAAGTTAATGAACGCACAGGGGTTTCCCTGCGATTCACCTCCGATGCTTAAGTCAGTAAAAGCCTGAGAGCAATAATGTATGTAAAATAGCAATAGTGCGTACCTTTTTCCAGTGCTTAGGACGTCCCTTTTATACTGGTTGAGGATAATCTGATAGGATCCGGTTTTGGCTCCTTACCTGATTGTGATCTTAACTAATTCGTCTGACCTGGCATAGATATTAAGGGAAATCTTAACTGATCGTAATCTTAACTGATTTGGCAATTAAGATTGTGTCAAAGACGTATATAATGAGAGAGTCGTGTGCCCCTTAACTTCTATTTGACTCCTGATTGACGTGGAGACGTTCTCTTGTACGTCTTCTTCGTTGACGCCTAGATGTTGGCGTTCTTGCCTGACGTAGGTGATAGGAATTGTGCCCTAGGGCCAATCCTTTTCTGTATATGTTATGAACATATGGATTAATTTATAGAGATAAATTAATGGTTTTCACATTATTAGCATGTTTACTGTGATTACGTCCATGATTAATTATACGATAATTAATCTAAATCTGTCCCTGATCGATTATTTTCGTGGGAGCGAAAATGAACTAAGATCAGCATGACCTCAGTGCATAGGGATGCACGCATGCGATGCTAGAATGAGAGTCATGGTGCAACTACGTAAGGGGTTACGAGTTGCTGGACTGACAAAGAGAGTCCTGCATGGGTTTAGTCATCAGCTTGCCTCTCTTGTACGCCTGTCACGACGCCTTAGACCTGAGGTCATCATTATTCCAGNGCACCTCTGAGGATCTCCTAGGTTGGAGATATTCATGGCGGCCTTGAAGCTCAGTAAATGATCCTCTGGGTCTTTTTCCCCTGTATAAGGCGTCAGCTTCATGGGCATTTTGTAGTTCCTGTCCAGCTCAACAGCTTGCACATGAGGGGCAAAGATTCACTCAGCCAATGGGGGCGTTCTTGCCGGTAACGCCGAATTGGTTGGTGGCGCCGGTTCTGGCGCTGGTGCCTGGACGCTCATAGGCTAGTACACTCCAGTGGATCCTCCATAGACGCCATATCCGGAGTAATATTGAGGATAATACCCCTGTGGGTAATAGTAGCCCTGAGGTGGATAAGAGTAGGCGCCCACCCAAGTTTGCTGCTGGGTGAGCTGAGTGGTTTGACTAGGAGCCTGCTGTTGAGCTACCACCTGGGCAGGTGGTGGGTTGTTCATGGGAGCCTGCTGTCGAGCCTGTTGTTCTTGGTTTCCTGGGTTTCTTTCTGGAGGTATGGGCTCCGGGTCTGCTTCTTCAGCAACTTGCTTTCCCTTACCCATAACCAGATCACGGATGTCTTTGCGCAGTGCTTCCATCTCTATGCGCATGTCAGCCTTGAGTGCAGCGATCTTGTCTTCTGCTGTTATGGTGATTTGCCCCACAGTCGCTGGGTTGGGCAGCGTGGGAGCTTCCTGGATGGTAGGAAATCCTGGGGGAGGAGCAAGCGTCGAATCTTGTGCGGATTGAGCTACTGAGCCTCCTGAAGCGTGTTGATCAGCTGGAGTGGATGTCATCTTGCCCATTTCTGTAGATGTCATCTTTCTCTCTGGTTCGATGAACACACAGGTTAGATAAAACAAAAATATAAGAAAAAATGTATGTGATCCAACCTGATCGTTCGTGTACCGAAAGAAAAAATTTAAACTAAGATCAACACTATCAACAAATTGAATCTGGACTTTTAATGAAAAGTCCCCACAGACGGCGCCAGTGATGAACCTGGTTTTGGCCGGAGGGCATTACCTGGTTCGATGAAGCAACTCTGGGTCAAAAGTCGCCTACAAGTTAATGAACGCACAGGGGTTTCCCTGCGATTCACCTCCGATGCTTAAGTCAGTAAAAGCCTGAGAGCAATAATGTATGTAAAATAGCAATAGTGCGTACCTTTTTCCAGTGCTTAGGACGTCCCTTTTATACTGGTTGAGGATAATCTGATAGGATCCGGTTTTGGCTCCTTACCTGATTGTGATCTTAACTAATTCGTCTGACCTGGCATAAATATTAAGGGAAATCTTAACTGATCGTAATCTTAACTGATTTGGCAGTTAAGATTGTGTCAAAGACGTATATAATGAGAGAGTCGTGTGCCCCTTAACTTCTATTTGACTCCTGATTGACGTGGAGACGTTCTCTTGTACGTCTTCTTCGTTGACGCCTAGATGTTGGCGTTCTTGCCTGACGTAGGATAATTCGGCGCCCATGATGGGATGATCCCCTTATCGGTCTTTGGGCGCCAATGATCCATGTCCTTTGACTTTTAAGGCTGTTGGGCTGATTATGGCGTTCTTGGCTGGTGTGGGACCATCCGGCGTCAAGTAATTCCCCTAAATGGGCCTTGACCGCCATTAGTCTGAGTCCTTAAAGCTTCCAATTTATTAGGCCTATTATCACTAGTCCCAACAAAACGAGTGAAGCTCTGTCACCATCAGTGGAGTCCCTACCAAGGGCGTTGTCTCCTTTATGCTGCTTGCTGGCGTTGACGCCGTGGGTACCCCTCTAGAGTCTGAGTATTATTCTTTCCGTGATTGTTGGGGGGTTATGGGCATCAGCGCCAAATTCTATGCTCCAGCTGGTGGGGCGTTCTCTGTGTCAAAGCCATTTCAAGAGGCTTTGACTATCATCAACGCCATCTAACCTTATCCTTTCATATTCCTTGCTGATGTATAGTGTCACTTCGAATCTGAGCGTCAGGGATATCGTGGCCACGTGTTAACACGCGATTCGCTTCTCCTCCATCATGATGGTAAATCGTGAACCGAGGGGGCGCATTTAATGCAGCGCTTCGATTTTCGTGAAAAGTTGGAAAAAACCGCCATTTCTCTTCTTCCTCCCCTTCACTTTGTCATTTTCATTTTTCAAGCTTTTCCTCCTCCGTACTTCCTCTGCGTTTTCTACCCTTCTGTTTTGGTTTGCCTCATTCGTCCTCCTACTGCTCCATTGTTGTTGTTTGTTGTTTTCCGGCAACCGAGTGAAGCTTTTGTCCGGTAAGTGATTCATCATTATCTCTCACCACTCCTTTTAGGGTTTTCAGAATTTGCTCGAACTCACCCATTGTGTTCCTGGTGTTCTTTGCAGTGTTCGTCAAGTTTTTCGGTCTTTGCTTCGTGGGTCTTCTGCCAATCTACCATCATTCATGGATTTCGACAAATGTAAGTTTTCTCCTTTCAAAAACTTCTATTGCCTTTTGTTTGATTTCGTCGTTTTGTCTTGGCTTGGTTTGGTTTTGTTTTGCCGTTTCGTTTTGGTTTGGGTCTGGTGATCAATCGCAATATGCTAAGGGTTTTTTTCCCCCCTCCCCCTTTTTTTTTGTTTGGTGGGTGGAGGTACATTCTCCGAGAAGTGTACTGAACTGGTCCTGTTTCCACAGCTACTGGAAACAAGATGGTTCCCGGGTCGTCAGCGGCTGAGCCGTCAGCGCCGACAAGGCTCGATTCTCCCACGGAAAGGGTTGGCGGTGACGCCGTGGACTCCTCTTCCTCGACGTCCACAGAAATTCGTGAGATGCTGTCTCCGGACGAGGCGTCAGTGGATGAGGAACGTTCAATGCCCCAAGCTACAGCCCCTGTGTGGGCGTCTATAGGAGATGGTAACCCCCAGCAGACCATTTGCGGAGAGGAAGTTGATTTCTTGGCTTTCCTCGATTGGTTTCTTTCTTCCAATAAGGGTCTAGCTAAAGTTCCCTGGGTCAAAGGCGCTGTCGAGACCATGCCTTGTGGTCCTGATAGGGCCGAAGTGATGAGGAATGCGCGTCCCGTCGTTGACTGGCGTCGCCAGAATCTTGACGAGAAAGTACAACTTCCACACCTGGACCAAACAAATGATGCCATTAAAGAGTTCTGGTGTTGGCTCCATGACGACGAGCTTCTTCAAGAACTTAACGAAGAGTTAATAGTTAATTCGCCCCGTCGGCGGTCTTCTGGGTGTCGGATCTCGACACTTAGTCATTTGAAAGATGGTCCGGATATGCTCTATACTGATGGTAGGGGATTCTTGATTTGCGAGCATGTCCTCCGGAGTTGTGACATTGAGATGCCGTTTAACCCGACAGTTTTGGATCTGCTGGCGATCATGAACATCGCCCCCATTTAATTGAGTGCCAATGGTTGGCGCATTCTTCTCGGCTTCGTCGCCAAATGCAAGAGGGACGGTGTGCGCGCGACGACGCGATTATTTCTCTTCTTTTTCTATCCACGGTGGGTGGATAACTTGTTTATTTCCTACTATCGGCGCCTTGGGCGCCCCTTGATTCTTGATCATGCTGTCAGCAATCCAAAGGCGTGGCAGTACAAATTCTTCTATATTGAGGGGTCTGGGTCCAGGCGTCCTTTCTGGGTTCGCTCTTCAGATGAGCGCGCCATGTTTCCTTTGTCCTGGAGGAGGCCACGCCTGGGTCCATTTGAGTGTAATTGGAGGGACCTGACCGTGGATGAGCGCTTGGGGGCCCTACGGTTGATCACCACAGACCCTCTTGACCCTAAGCGTTGTATGTCACTATTCCTTTCGTTATAAGTTCTTTTTTATATTCGTGTTTCTCTAACACTTGCTTTGTTTTGCTTTAGTGCTCGAGGCAAATGCAGCTGATGTCATAGGGAGTCACCGTGGTCAAGCCGACTAAGGTAAAGGGAAAGCGGTGGCTGCTCCCAAGAAGACATTATTCGCCGCCGCCATCGCTGCTGTTGCTACGAGGAAGCCCGGGGGCGTCGTTATCCGGGAGCCTTCGGTGGCTTCGCGACCTCTATCCCAATCCTCCAAAGGGAAAGAGAGCACTGTTACCGCCAAGGATGGAGAGCCTCCAAAGAAACGCCAACGCCCCACTGTGGAAGTCCCTCAGATTCCAGCGGCACCAAAGGCTGGAGACTTCAACGCTCTGGAGTTTCTTGCCAAGTCTTTATCAGAAGAGGGTTCGGTGAAATGGGACGACCTGGCTCGGGCGTCCACGGAAAACACTCAGAATCCATCTGAGGAAGCTGCTCGATTTCTTCTGGCCACGGGGATGCGGTTGCTAGCCAGCAGTGTCTCTCGAAAGGATCTCTTGTCTGAACGAGACGCTGCGCGCGACGACGCCAGGAGAGCGCGCCAAGAGAACATTGAGCTGAAGGATGAGCTCAACGTGACAAAGGTGTCTCAAGAGTCTCTTCAGGGTGATTACGACCGATGGGGAAATCGGTTGCAAGAGGTCACTGACTTGAACAACCAGCTGAACGCAAAGATGGCGTCCTTGGAGGATGAACTTCGGCAGGAGAAAGAAAATTTTAAGGCTTTGAGTTCCTTGGCTTTGCGGCAGGTAAAGTGGCGGGGATCGCGCTATAATTACATTGCGTTCAAGAATGCCATAGCGCAGTTAAGGCTTCGTAACCCCAACCTTAACATCGAGGGGATATGTCCCAACAAGGTCGTAGAAGGGAGGCTTATCCGGGATCCATTCCGTAGTGATCCCATGGTGAGGATGCCCCGTATGCCGGACAACTTTGATTTGGATGGTTATGAGTCCCAAGGCGACGAGGATTTCCCATGGTTTCCCAACATGGAGGTTCCCCTTCCTGGAGAGACTACCCTTGCTGAGACAGTGCCTCCTGCCCTTGTGGGTGCTAGTGCAAGTGGCGTTGCGGCTCAGGAGGTGGATGCAAACGCCCCGTCAAGCGGGAACGCCGAGGGTGCCCCGAGCGCTACTACTACCAAGGATCCCCCTTCTGTTGCTTAGGCTTGCGTGCCTTTGTTTACTTGGTTGGGCCTACGCGCCCTTTTGTAAATTTTTAATTAGCTCGGTTATGGCGTAGACGCCATTTTTGAATTGTGGATTATGCTTGGCCTATGGGCCATTTCTTTTGAATATTTGGGAATTGGTGCCTTTGATATGCTTTCTTTTGATGCTTGATTTACTTGCGCTTTTCTTTATTGACATTCCACGATTTGATCGTTATGTTTGTTTTGCACCATGAAGTGATGCCTCACGATGGGCACGCTTCGAGCGTTTTGCGTATTATACGATAAGTTTTGACTAGTCATCCAAGGGAGGGTCGGTCCGCATGGTAGTGAGTGCCATACTCACAAGGCTCCTTCGAGGGCCTTTTCGCTGCTGTTCCGAGGGCGTCCCCCCGAGCAGCTCCAACTTCATTATTTGTTGGAAGGAAGAAAATGTAATTTATTGATATGAAAGTGGAGTACAGTTGGCGCATGGCCTTATTTAAACAATGCTATAACTTAGAACGAAATTTACCCACTCAAGGAAAATAAAACTTAAGCTTCGCCATGTTCCAGACGTTCGGGAGTGATTTGCTTTCGGGCGTTTCCAGTCGGAAGGCGTTTCCGGGTAGGACTTCTACGACTCTGTAGGGGCCTTCCCAGTTTGGTCCGAGCTTGCCGTGTCTAGGATCCTTTCTGTTGTTTTCAACAGTTCTGAGCACCAGATCTCCTACTTTGAGAGTTCTGGGTTTTCTTTTGGAGTCATGGTATCTTTTAACCATCTGGTTGTAAGCAGCTTGTCTGATGGCTGCAACTTCCCTTCGTTCCTCCAAGCTATCCAAGGCTTGGAGCCTGGAGTTGGCGTCATTGGTATTTGGATAATTGATTATCCTCTCAGTCGGGACGTTCACTTCGGCAGGTATGACTGCTTCATGTCCGTATGCTAAGGCGAAAGGCGTTTCCCTTGTAGCAGTTTGTTCCGTGGTCCTGTATGACCATAGGACTGAGGGGAGCTCATCAACCCATCTTCCCTTAGCTGACTCCAGTCTTTTCTTAATTCCTTGGATGATGATCCTGTTGGCTAACTCGACCTGGTCGTTCGTGGCCGGGTGTTCTACCGAAGTGGTTTTATGATGGATTTTCCAAGCTTTACAAAAATCTTGGAACTTTTTGCTCGTGAACTTGGCGCCATTGTCAGATATTAGAGTGTTGGGGACTCCAAATCTGGTAATGACGTTCTGCCATAGGAATTTTTCCATGGCTTCCGAGGTTATGGACGCCACCGCTTTGGCTTCCACCCACTTCGTAAAGTAGTCAACGGCGACTCTGAGAAATTTTTTCTGATAGGCCGCTGTTGGGAATGGTCCGGCAATGTCGATTCCCCATAAGTCGAACGGCCAAGGAGAGGTGATGGCGCTCATGGGGGCTGCATGTGTGTGAATCATATTGGCGTATTTATGGCATTTCTCGCATGAGCGCACAACGCCCTCTGCGTCTTGTAGAAGTGTGGGCCAGTAGTAGGCTGCCCTCTGGATTTTCCTTCGCATTGCCATCGGACCTTGGTGGCTTGCACACAATCCCTCGTGGATTTCAGTCAATACTCTGGTAACTTCTTCACCCGCTATGCATTTAGCTCCTGGGTGACTGAAGTTTTTTCTGTACAAGGTTCCCTATCTGACAAAGTATCTGCCAGATCTTCTTGCAACTTTTCTTGCCTCGTTTTTGTCTGAAGGAAGGGAGCCCTTGTCCAAATAATTGAATATCGACGTCCTCCAATCAACGACTTCTTCCATGGGAAGAATGTCTTGTTCAAATATTGAGGGCTCCCTGAGGGTCGTTTTGATGATGGAATTCCTTCCTCCTTTGTTTGGCCTAGATGCCAACTTGGCGAGCTCGTCGGCTCGGGCGTTTTTGCTTCGTGGGATATGGTTAAAGGTGGCCTTCATTTCTGCCCCTTCTATGATCTTTTTTGCTTTTTCGACATATTGGACCATGGTCGAGTCTTTGGTCTCGTATTCTCCATTCATCTGTTGTACCACCAACTGGGAGTCTGCGAAGATGTTTAACTTTTTGGCGCCTATGTTGGCTGCCAACTTTAGGGCAGCGATCAACGCCTCGTATTCTGCCTGGTTGTTGGTGATCGGATATTCGATTTCGATTGATTGTTCGATGATGGAGCCGTCTAGGGCTCGCATCACCACTCCTGCTCCGCGTTGCGAGTTTGACGCGGCGCCATCGATGTGCACGCTCCAAGTCCAATTTTGGGCGTCGTCTGGTCCGGTCATTTCCGCTATGAAGTCTGCTAATGCTTGCCCCTTAATGGCCCATTTGGGCTCGTAGGCGATCCCATACTCTGAGATTTCTACGGACCATATCGACATTCTTCCAGCAATATCTGGTTGCTCGATCATTTGCTTGAGGGGTCTATCTGTTCTGACGATTATCTGGTATTGCTAGTAGTAGTGTCTCAGCTTCCTGGTTGAGTGGAGTAACGAAAATGTCAGCTTCTCTAGGCGGTGATACCTTTTCTCGGCCCTGTGAGCATTTTGCTTGTGAAGTAGATGGGTTTCTGCTCTTCCCCATCTTCGAGTACCAAGGCCGAACTGATAGCGTCGTCCGTGGACGCCAAGTAGACGTAGATTGGCTTATCCTTAACTGGGATTACCAAGATTGGCGGTAACGCCAGATACGCCTTTAGCCTTTGGAAGGCTTCCTCGCATTCCTTGGTCCATTCGAATTTTTTGTTTGCTTTTAATGTTCGAAAGAAAGGTAAGCATTTGTCAGCTGACCTGAATGTAAAGGAGACCATTAATGAGTAATGCTCGTTTTATTGATAGAAGTCATGCGTCGAAAAGACGGCTTACATAGAATTCAAATGGCGTTCTTGAAAAAATAAAGACTTAGACATATGTAATCTTAAAAACAAGAATTAAAGACATGTTTAAAACGAAAGAAGCCATCGAGGCTTTGCCAAAAGAAAGTAGCTATAAAGCTTTATTATTGGGGGGGCGGTAGACGCCTTCTACCTCGACAAGAATCTATGGAGTGCCGCTAGCCTTCCGTTGAGGCGTTGGACCTCCTTAATTGACCTAGGAGAGTGCATCTCCAGGATAGCTCTGCACTGGTCCGGGTTTGCCTCGATTCCTCTGTTAGTGAGCATGAACCCGAGGAATTTTCCTCCGTTTACACCGAAGGCGCACTTTGAGGGGTTCAGCTTCATCTGTTACTTGCGTAGTTGGTTGAAGATCTCCTTCAAATCTTCGGTGTGCTTACCCCCTTCATTTGTCTTTACCACCATGTCGTCGACGTAGACTTTCAGATTCTTTCCAATGTAATCTCTGAAGAAGAGATCCATCATTCTTTGGTAGGTGGCGCCCGCATTCTTCAGCCCGAAAGGCATTACCGTGAAGCAGTACGTTCCCATCTCCGTTATGAACGCCGTTTTCTCGGTGTCCTTAGGGTTCATCTTTATCTGATTATATCCGCTGAAGGCGTCTAGGAAGCTCATCGTCTGATGACCACAAGTCCCATCCACAAGTTTGTCAACATTGGGCAGTGGGTAGTGATCTTTTGGGCATGCCTTGTTGAGGTCAGTGAAGTCCACACACATCCTCCACTTGCCGTTGGATTTCTTGACCAGTACCACATTAGAGAGCCATTCAGGGTACTTGGCTTCCCTGATAAATCCCGCGGTCAGTAGTTTGCCAACTTCTTCTCGGATAGCCGTCTGGCGCTCATGGCCAAAGAGGCGTTTTCGTTGGATCACTCCTCTTCTGCCATCAGTGTTCAGGCTGTGGCAGATAATCTCCGGGTCAATTCCTGGCATGTCTGCAGGACACCAGGCGAAGACATCCGAGGATTCCCTTAAAAGTTGGATAAGTTCGGATTTTTCTTCTTCATGAAAGAGCATGTTGATCTGTACTGTTTTCTCGGCGTCTTTGCCTAGCTGTACAACCTCCAAATCTCCCGTTGGCTTGGGTCTTTGATTCGAGATTTCATCCCTTAAATCTTCTATTTCAGCATTTGAAGCCTCTAGCTTCCCTTCATTGGGGGCGTTATCAGCCGATGTGTTCGCCCGTGTTTTCCTCTTTCTTTCTTCTTCATTGGTTTTCGCCAGACTCATCGCATAACATTGTCTGGCTGTCCTCTGGTCCGCTCTCACTTGACCCACTCCTTGTGGCGTTGGAAATTTCATACGAAGGTGGGCAGTGGATATCACCGCTCTCATCTTGTTCAGGGAGGGGCGCCCGAGAAGGACATTATACGCCGAGGGCGCCTGGACCACCAAGAACTCCACCATAACACTTGTCACTCTTGGCTTTTCTCCTACGGTGAGTCATAAGTCAACACTTCCAAGGGCTGGTATCTGGTCCCCTGTTATTCCTATAAGGCGTCCGTAGTGTTCCTTGAGGTTTGACCTTGGAACGCCCAGCTGATCGAAACATGACTTGTAAATGATATCAGCGGACGAGCCCTGATCCACCATGATCCTTTCTACCGTAAATGTACCAATTCGTGCTGTGATCACCATGGGGTCATCGTAATCCTGGTTCACCTCCCACAATTCATCGTCAGTGAAGGTTATGGGTTCAACCCATCTTTCGTCTTTGGATGCTTCTTTATAATCAATCCTGAGTATGGATCGATTCACCTTTCTTTTCTTATGTGGTGTTTTGGCGCCACCTTTTTCTATACCGCCTGAGATGGTGTGGATGATCCCAGTTGGTCTGTCGTCTCTTGGCGGTGTGCGCCAATCTCTTTTCTTTTCCTCGCCATCAGCGCCACCACCTATTGGCTTCTTCTGCTTGCGAGTGTTTTTCTCCTCTCTGGGCCTCTTACTTCCATCTTTTTTAATGAACCTGGATGGGAGGCGTCCCAATCTGATCAGGTTCTCGATTTCATCCTTCAAGACGATGCATTCATCTGTCGTATGTCCCTCTGTTCTGTGGTACCGACAATACTTGCTGGTATCCACGTTTCGCCCTGCTCTCCTAGGGCGGTCTGGGAGTCTTGGTGGCAGATCTGTGTTGTAGATTTCGCGGAAGATCTCCGATTGGGACACAGCGAGAACAGTGTAGACAGCATGCCTTCCCCTGGGTGGGGATCGTGGACGCCGGGAGTAGTCCCTACCCTTTGATGCTTGGGCGCCACCAGCCTTTTCCGAGTTCTTACTGTATGGCTTTCTGGTGTCTGGTTCAATTCTCGCAAAGCGATCACGTTGGGTTTTGTCTAAATCTTCTTTTGTTATGAATTCCTCAACCATTGAGAGGAGTTCACCGACAGATTTGGGAGCCTTGTGCGTAAGCTCCTTATGCGCATGGCCCGGTCTGATTCTCGCCAGGAATGAGTACACTGCGATTTTGTCATCCACTTCTTTGATACTTAGCAAAGTCTTGTTGAACTTTGCCAAGTAGTCTCGCAGTGACTCTCCCTTGTTCTGTCTGATGTCGGTCAAGACCGCCATCGGCTGCTTATATACTTTGCTGGTGGCGAATCGTTTTTTAAACATATCCTCCAGGTCTTTAAAACTATGTACCGAGCCCGCCGGGAGTTTGGAGAACCAATCCAGAGCTGGTCCTTCCAAAGTTATAGGGAACAGCTTGCACCTCTGAGGATCTCCTAGGTTGGAGATATTCATGGCGGCCTTGAAGCTCAGTAAATGATCCTCTGGGTCTTTTTCCCCTGTATAAGGCGTCAGCTTCATGGGCATTTTGTAGTTCCTGTCCAGCTCAACAGCTTGCACATGAGGGGCAAAGATTCACTCAGCCAATGGGGGCGTTCTTGCCGGTAACGCCGAATTGGTTGGTGGCGCCGGTTCTGGCGCTGGTGCCTGGACGCTCATAGGCTAGTACACTCCAGTGGATCCTCCATAGACGCCATATCCGGAGTAATATTGAGGATAATACCCCTGTGGGTAATAGTAGCCCTGAGGTGGATAAGAGTAGGCGCCCACCCAAGTTTGCTGCTGGGTGAGCTGAGTGGTTTGACTAGGAGCCTGCTGTTGAGCTACCACCTGGGCAGGTGGTGGGTTGTTCATGGGAGCCTGCTGTCGAGCCTGTTGTTCTTGGTTTCCTGGGTTTCTTTCTGGAGGTATGGGCTCCGGGTCTGCTTCTTCAGCAACTTGCTTTCCCTTACCCATAACCAGATCACGGATGTCTTTGCGCAGTGCTTCCATCTCTATGCGCATGTCAGCCTTGAGTGCAGCGATCTTGTCTTCTGCTGTTATGGTGATTTGCCCCACAGTCGCTGGGTTGGGCAGCGTGGGAGCTTCCTGGATGGTAGGAAATCCTGGGGGAGGAGCAAGCGTCGAATCTTGTGCGGATTGAGCTACTGAGCCTCCTGAAGCGTGTTGATCAGCTGGAGTGGATGTCATCTTGCCCATTTCTGTAGATGTCATCTTTCTCTCTGGTTCGATGAACACACAGGTTAGATAAAACAAAAATATAAGAAAAAATGTATGTGATCCAACCTGATCGTTCGTGTACCGAAAGAAAAAATTTAAACTAAGATCAACACTATCAACAAATTGAATCTGGACTTTTAATGAAAAGTCCCCACAGACGGCGCCAGTGATGAACCTGGTTTTGGCCGGAGGGCATTACCTGGTTCGATGAAGCAACTCTGGGTCAAAAGTCGCCTACAAGTTAATGAACGCACAGGGGTTTCCCTGCGATTCACCTCCGATGCTTAAGTCAGTAAAAGCCTGAGAGCAATAATGTATGTAAAATAGCAATAGTGCGTACCTTTTTCCAGTGCTTAGGACGTCCCTTTTATACTGGTTGAGGATAATCTGATAGGATCCGGTTTTGGCTCCTTACCTGATTGTGATCTTAACTAATTCGTCTGACCTGGCATAAATATTAAGGGAAATCTTAACTGATCGTAATCTTAACTGATTTGGCAGTTAAGATTGTGTCAAAGACGTATATAATGAGAGAGTCGTGTGCCCCTTAACTTCTATTTGACTCCTGATTGACGTGGAGACGTTCTCTTGTACGTCTTCTTCGTTGACGCCTAGATGTTGGCGTTCTTGCCTGACGTAGGATAATTCGGCGCCCATGATGGGATGATCCCCTTATCGGTCTTTGGGCGCCAATGATCCATGTCCTTTGACTTTTAAGGCTGTTGGGCTGATTATGGCGTTCTTGGCTGGTGTGGGACCATCCGGCGTCCTTGATCAAGTAATTCCCCTAAATGGGCCTTGACCGCCATTAGTCCGAGTCCTTAGAGCTTCCAATTTATTAGGCCTATTATCATCCTATGAATTGGAACGCAAGAACTTATTCATATCTTTCATTTCATGTCACTATTGATATGTAAGTTTGGCTATTAATTTGTTTACAGTGCTGGTTGCCTTTATGTATTTTGGTATGCTTCTTGTACATGATTTTGTTACAAAATATTGCACCAAATAGTTGGGAAGTAGAGCTATAAAATTTGTTTTAATTGTTGGTTGCCTTTGTTGGTTTTGGAACGCTTCTCAACCAACATTTTATTGAAAAATTGTGATTTGCAAATCCTGTTTTAAATGATGGTTATCCTTGGCAACGAAAGAAATGACAGTTACCTTGTTTAAAAAGAGTATAGAAAATTCCATAAAAGAAGTATAGAAAATTTCTAAAAGAAATGACAAGTACCTTGTTTAAAAAGAATAATATTAATGAAGAGTGAGAGCATATGTAATTATTAAATATAAAGAAGGCAAGAGATCCTCTTCAAAGAAAAACAAAGTATTCGTAACCCTATTGAGTTCCTTTTTTGGAGATCATTAAAGGATACTCTTCTGAACAAACAATTAGAAGAATGTAACCCAAAAAGAAGATGAGGTGGGAGAGTTGTGTTGTAAAAAATTTTTGCATTACTCTCCAATTAAAGACATCACAAGCTTACAAGGACAACAAGTTTTCCCAAGAACTCTGCTCCTTATCCCTTCCAAAGCCCACATATGTAACAGCTAAGAAAGTCCATAGATCATCCTGACAAACCAGTTTTCTTCAAAAAGCTCAAACAAATCACTCCAAATAAACCTAAACCCCTATTAATTCAAGAAGAGATGGCTACTCATCTCTGAGCTTCTAAAACACATCACACAGATCTCAGGTCATAAAGCCTTGCTTGGGCTAAAATGAATTCTTAGATCAATTCCAATTAAAATATAATTGACAAACATGATAATTAATTGTTTGGAACGGTTGGGAAATCAAGGAACTCCTTGATATCTCATATCCTTAAGGATCCGCGAGAATCTGACTGCATATTCTTTATCGTTGATTTTATTTTTATAATTAACAAAAATTTGTAATAAATATTTTTAATGTTCTGGAATGTTGTATAATCATATTAATTATTAATTAGATGAATTATGATTGATGCTAATTGATTTAACTTGATCTAATCATTATTGAAGCAAGATCATAATCATATCTTGATGAAAAAGGAAACAAATTTGGAAATATTGCGCAAGCTCTTAAATGAAGATCTTTGTGATTAATCCATGCGCTCTTGATTAGGAAACTTGTTATATGACTTGATTAAGTGCTGATCACGTAATATCTTTGATTATAATTAATTTCCTAACCCATACTTTGTGTTTATTGCGAGGATCTATATATAGAAACAATTCAAATCCTGATTTCCAGATCCTGACCAGTTTAATGTTGAATTCTGATGGAGCCAAAATTCAAATTCGAATAGAGTAGACAGCAAAAATGATATTTATGAATTGTGGACGTTGGAGCCAATTGAGCATTGATGAAAATTGAAGATTCTTGATGACCTAACCGTTGGAGCACTTGGAAATCAAAGAATTCAAATTACTTCCTTATAGAGCTCAACCACAACAATGACTATAAAAAGGAGAAGCCTTCATACGTTGAAGACTACTGATTCTGAGATATTCAAGCTACTATTACAAGAATTCAGAGCTGTGTGCTATTACATGTGTTGTAACCCTTAGTGGGAAAATCCTTTGTGGAATCCTTTGTGGAGAGAATCACTTTGTGTGAACCTACTCTTTGTGAGAAAACCTATATCTTTGTGAGAGACACCATCTACTTCATCTATTGTCTGATTCATTCGAAACCTTAGTGGTGGTAGGTTGCCTTCCTCGTTTGTTGTGAAACCCTAGTGGTGAGCCGTGTGTGGTTGCAAGATAAGAGGAGTGTATAAGAACCTTGGAGACTACCCGTGAGATTTGTGGGGACTGTAAAAGGGAGATTGTAAAACCTTAGGGGTGATCCTAATCTTAGGTTGATTCCATTGTATTGGTCGGTTGCCTACAAAGTATTAATATACGAAATCCCTTGCCATTACTCGGGGACTGGACGTAGTCAAGAGGAACTTCCATATCAAGGTTTAAGCTCTTGGTGAACAAGTATAAATCGTGGTGTCAATCTCTCTATCCCTTAACTCTTTATTATTCCGCATTTTATATCTTTGAGTTAAGCGTTCAAAAGGTTTTTGATACAAAGGGTTTTGACAAAAGTGTTGTTAAGGAGACAAAACTGTTTTAAGGAATCAAACTATTTTATAGAGGAAGTGAACTGTTTCTGAGGAAGTGATTTGTTTACTAAAGGAACTGAACACCTGGTTAAGGAACTGAACGTTTTCGAAAAGGAACTAAGGTTTTTATTTAAAGGAACTGGTTTTAAGTAAACCTTCTGGTTAAGGGAGTGACTTTCAGTAAGGAACTGATTTCATATTTTATACAAGAAGGTCCTATAAGGATCACAAACAAGAAGGTCCTATTCACCCCCCCCCCCTCTAGGATCTCCTTGGTGCATTTTGCCTAACAAGTGGTATCAGAGCAGATCTCATATTTTATATAGGTGTAACAACCTAGAGAAAAGATCTTTGTCAAAATGCAGGACAACACTGACAACACAAGCTCTGCTTCCTTGCACATGCCTCCATACTTCAACGGGAAGAATTATCATATTATAAGAACCGGTTGAAGATATTTGCTGAGTCCATCAATCCTCAAATATGGCGAGTTATACAAGAAGGTCCTATAAGGATCACAAAACAGGAGAATGATCAAACCGTTGACAAACCCATGGATGAATGGACTGAGGCTGAGAACAACAGGTATGCACTCAACAGTAAAGCTATTAATATAATATATTGTTCTGTGAGTGCAGATGAATTCAAAAAGCTCTCTAGATGTGAAACGACCAAACAAATGTGGGACAAACTTCAAGTGACACATGAAGAAACCACAAAGTTAAAGAAGTCTAGAATCGACTCTCTCATGAAGGAAAATGAAAATTTCCAAATGAAGGAAACAAAAAAGATTGATGAAATGTTCGAGAGATTCGGAAGGATCGTGAGTGATCTCGATTCCTTAGGAGAACAGATTCAACAAGAGAAGCTAGTGAGAAAGGTTGTAAGGAGTCTATCAACTCTATGGGAGATGAAAGTCACGGCACTCCATGAAAGTCAGAAGTTAGCTACCATGACGATTGATGATCTAAGAGGAAACTTGCTGACTTATGAATCAACCTTCCTTAGTGAAAAGGTTCAAAACCTCAACAAGAAGGACAAAGGAATCGCCCTCAAAGTTGTTCATAGTGAAGATGAGGAAGATGAGGAATCCTCTGATGAAGAGGACTTTGCTCTACTAGCCAAACGCTTCAGCAAGTTCTTCAATTTCAAGAAGAAACCTTTCAACAAGAAGAACTCATTTTCAAGGAATCCCCCATTCCGAAAGGAGAACAACTTCAGAAAGGATAAGGAATTGACTTGCTATGAATGCAAGAAACCAGGACACATGCGACCTGATTGCCCCTTGCTTAAGAATTCCAAATTCAGAAAGAAGAAGGCAAAGATGGCCGAATCCTCGTGGGATGACGATGAGGATCTCCTTGCTGAAGAGGATGATGATTATGAGGAAACGGAGACAGCAAACCTATGCTTAATGACTACAGCTGATAATGAGGTAAACTCCATTCCTAACTTCTTTTTTGACTTGAGTAATGATCAACTTATATCTGAAACATATAAATTGCTCAAGTCCTTCTTTATCAAAAAGGAGAAGTTGAAAAAGGAGAGAAAAGACAATGAAGAGTTGTTGTTGAAGAATCAAACTCTTGAAAAAGAAAATGAGAGATTAAAAGAAGAGTGTGAAAGGATGAAAAAACAACAAGTTGAAAAGTGCGAGGAAGTGACAAAAGAAAAGGATGAAGAGTGTGAAAAATTGAGAAAAGAGATGAGTGAAATAGAAGAGGAAAATAAGAGTCTTGAGAAGGAGTCTAAAAATCAGAGAGAAAAGGCTATATTGAATGAAGGAAAAAGCCAAGAAGTAAAGGAGATGAATACAGAAATTCAGTTCCTTAGGAAATAGAATTCCATCCTGAGAAAGGATATGGAAAAGTTTGTAGGAAGCACAAAGAAACTTGATGTCATGCTTGGTTCCCAAAGGGGTTTTAACAAAAAGGCAGGTACTGGTCATAGTGGATTTTATGATGATCCAGATGACAAGGAAATGAAAGTAGTAAAGCCTTTTGTAAAAGAAGGAACCATATGTGAGGATGTAGAATCCCCTATATGTCCAGTTCCTATAGGAAGCAAACAGGAGTCTAGTCAGTTTGTAAAGAAAACCTGTTACAAATGTAGGAAGAAAGGCCATTTGGCTTATGATTGTGGAAATCAAGAAACTAGGAACAAGATAAGGAATCCTTTCCTTGTAACTAAACAGATCTGGGTTCCTAAAGGATCCTTGAAAGGAACTAACAAATTCCTTTCACTTATTTCCCAAGGAGGTTTGGGTAGCTGAAGTATTTCCTTATTTCCTGTAGGTTTGCCTGAAGGCCAGGACACGAAAAGATAAGTGGTTTCTGGATTCATGATGCTCAAGGCACATGACAGGAGACATCAACAAATTCCTATCCTATTCAGAAGAGGATTTGGGACATGTGACCTTTGGAGATAACCAGAAAGGGAAAATTGTTGGTATTGGTAAAATTTCCCTTACACCTAATTTGTCCATTGACGATGTTTATCTGGTTGATGAACTAAAGCATAATTTGTTGAGCATTAGCCACTTGTGTGACAAAGGACACAAAGTTGTGTTTGATACTGCTGTGTGCACAATCTATGGAAAAGGAAGTGACAGGATTTTGCTTCAAGGAAGCAAAAAAAAAATGTCTACACCCTGACTACCCAGGAAGTGAAACTGACTTGACATCACTGTCTTGCCTCTACTACGGATCAAACATGGTTATGGCATAGGAGACTAGGACATGCAAGCATGGGGAAGATTGCTAAATTATCAAGAGAAGGACTAGTGAATGGTCTTCCAAAGCTGAAATATGAGAAAGATCATGTGTGTGATGCATGCCAACAAGGAAAGCAAACAAGGAACTCCTTTAAACCAAAGGAATACATCTCTACCACACGTCCTTTGTAACTCATTCATATGGATCTCTTTGGACCAATGAGGACAGAAAGCATTGGTGGAAAATCTTATGACTTCGTGCTTGTTGATGACTACTCAAGGTACACATGGGTTTACTACTTAGCTAACAAAAGTGATTGCTTTGAGTCTTTCAGATCCTTTTGCTTAAAAGTTCACAATGAGAAAGGATATTTGATAACAAGCATAAGGAGTGATCACGAAAAGGAGTTTGAGAACTCTAAATTTGCTGAATTCTGTGAGGAGCATGGTATATCTCATAACTTCTCTGCTCCAAGGACTCCTCAACAAAATGGTGTTGTAGAAAGGAAGAATAGAACACTCATTGAAATGGCTAGAACAATGTTATGTGAGAACAAGTTTCCAAAGTATCTTTGGGCGAGCTGAAGCCGTGAACACAGCCACATATGTTCTTAATCGATGCCTCATTAGACCGGTGCTGAACAAGACTCCTTATCAGCTATGGATGGGAAGGAAACCGAATATAAGCTACTTTCATGCATTTGGATGCAAATGTTACATTCTCATCAACAACAAGGAGGACATAGGCAAGCTTGATGCTAAGACACATGATGGTATCTTTGTGGGATACTCTACTACAAGCAAAGCCTACCGAGTCTACAACAAGGAGAACATGACCATAGAGGAATCGATTCATGTGGTCTTTGATGAATCAATTCCTAGTAAGATACAAGGAGAGGACTATCTTAGTGATGGTGAGGAACCAGAAAATGAAAGAATCCTTGCCAAGGAATCAGAAAAAGATAAAATCTCTGACAAGGAAGCAAAGGAACAGGAATCGAACGAGGTAACAGTTTTAAATAATTCAGTTCCTTAATCTACTAACCTTGATGTAGGAAACGCCTCTACTTCTAGAAATCAAGGAGATGAAATAAGGAAGCTCGAGAGTGGAGAGGATCTAAGAATTATCCACAGCAATTCCTTATTGGAGATATCAACGAAGGAGTCAAAACAAGATCCGCAATCAAAAGCATATAATAATATGGCATTTGTTTCACAAATTGAGCCAAAAGCTGTTGAAGATGCCTTAGTGGATGACTCCTGGATCCTTGCTATGCAAGAGGAACTGAATTAGTTCGAAAGGAATCAAGTTTGGTCTCTAGTTCCTCAACCTAAAGATCGACCTGAGATAAGAACTAAATGGACTCTCAAAAATAAACATGGGAAGCAAGTTGTTGGCTGATATCTTGATAAAATCTTTGCGAATTGAAAGTTGTGCCAAGATGAGAAGCAAATTGAGATGATTAAGGAACCATGAGCAGTTCCTTGTACAGTAAGTTAGCATTTAAATTTGTGATTTTTGATTGATTGTGTGAATATTCTGATTGTTTGTGTTTTAATTATGTTTATGTGATTTTATAAATTTTTGATTGGTTGATTGTGTGGTGAAATTAATTTTGTGCGGTGATTAAATGCTAGTTTAGGAAAATTCTGTGAGAAAAAAGATTTGGAAAATTCTGCATTTATTAAGGAACTGATTAAGGAAGCGACTTTCAGTAAGGAACTGATTTCATTTATCCGACTCCTTAACAGTTTGCGAAAAAGTTTTCAGATCCTATTCACCCCCCCTCTAGGATCTCCTTGGTGCATTTTGCCTAACAGGAACTAATTAAATTAAGCTTGAGCTAAATTACCAAAATGATTTATTTATACTTGAAGCCTTAAACATAAATAATATGTCCAATCTTCAGAAAATTATATCTATAAATCCTTAAAATGATTTCAAGTCAATCAAACTCTGGTGATGCTATATATCACATTCTTTGTTTAAATTTGTCAATGCAAAGCAGCAAAGAATAATATGAGCAAGACAATTTAAACAAAGTAGATGTCAAAATAGAGATACAAAAAGAAATGTCATGCACACTAAAGTGATATCTTGCATTATTCTTCAGCCATTAAGACTTAAAATGTGCTTAAGCCTTGACCTTCCCCTATCTAACGAGCTAGTGTTTTGAGATGGACTCTCCTTTGAACTGAAGCCATTAATTGGTTTATATTAAGGGCTGACATATGAGGAACATGGAGGGTAATCCGAAGTGTGTGAACAAATAAAGGAGGGACCAACTTAGGTTAGCTAATTGATGCACATACAGGTTTGGAATCAGGACCGCCAGAAATATAATCACCAAAAGTTGGCAACTAGGGTGATTTGTTGGCTATGCTTGGTTTCTGAGCGTTATTCACAAATATCAATAGTTAAGATGCTTCTTAATTCTTGAGGCACTCCTACTATCCACTTCCTAATATGTTAGTATTTTTTATATGAGCTTTCTTTTTGACTCAAGTTATATTGATATGATATCACTCATTATGTGTACTATAGTGATTCTATTTCAACATATGGATTAGAAAAACTAGAAAACGATTAATTCCCTTTGTGTGTTCAAGTGGTTTTGCTAATTGAGTTTATCAATAGTTGGATAGGCTACACGTAATTAAAATCTATGTATGGTAAGCTATGAATCATTGGTACTTCAAAAACAAAGTCATATCTTGTATGACACATGTTTGGCACTCATAATTCACACAACACTTGAAATTGTCCATAAGGACTATTTACTTTATTGTGTCAGCCATCTGGTGTATTTGTAGCATCTCTGTCCCATATTTGTTTTACTACCTGTTGGGAATCTCTGTAACTTACTGTATAATTCAGATTGTAAATGTGATAAAATCCCCATTAGAGAAGAGGATTGGTATAGAGGAATAACTCTAAAATATCTAAAACCAAAACACAAAGGATAGACTGGCTTTCAAGAAGCCAAGATTCTCCCTAACAAGTTCCTAGTTCTTTTCTGCCTCTAACATAAACAACTACCATATAAATATCCATTAAATACAAAGGTTACCTGCCCTACACAATCTTGGATGTCTCCATTAGTGCCCAGCTCAACTATCTTTCTCTCTCTCTCTCTCTCTTTGCATGGTCCTATGTTTTTTCTGCTACTGCGCGCACAGGGCCCAAGATTTTTTGTTGGCCAAATCCATTAGCATCTAATTATTTTTCTTTGCCTTCCTCTCTCCTCTTATAAGTGATAAGTTCAGTGGGTCTAACATAATTGTATTAAATCTCTTGTTTGTAATGAAAATGTTTTTTTTAAAGTTAATATGTCTAGTATGATAAGTTTCTTAATATAATCAGATCCTATCATAAAGTTATCGTTGAAATGAAAATAGAAAAAGGAAATTGTTTATGTGGTTTCCTTTATATAGAAGTGTTTTTCTTAAAAGCGAATTAGCTGCAAATATATATATATAATTCATTTTACTACACTCCCTTGTAACCTGCAAGAACGTTAAGTACACTCACATTTCTGTGGCCCCAAGTCTGACGAGGCACAGAACCAGGATTGTTGTGTTCCTATCTGTCACTTCTTTTAACTCCTTTGAAATTATGACTTGCAACTGCAAGCATGCTGAACACACCCCCTTGTAACCAAAATGGCTGACGAGAAGCTCCCCCAAGATGTCATGATGAATATCCTATCAAGACTCCCTGTTAAGTCTTTGATGCAATTCAAATGCTTGAGTAAGTCATACCTTGCTCTCATCACCCACCCTACCTTCATCAAGAAAGACTTCGAACTCTCTAAAAATCAGCCAGGCTTGTTAGCTTTCCATTTTCAAAAAGGATATTCTACAAGGTTTCTTTCTCATGATGTTTCAGAGCCTGCTATCGATTTAAAGCTTCCGCAGCATACAGACAGAAATGTTGTTGAAATCACACCACATGGTCCTAGTAATGGTATTTTCTGTCTTCAAATAATTTATGACGACTTGTCCAGTGAATTACGTTTGTGGAATCCATCAACAAGAGAGGTCAAGGTCCTTCCTTCATCTCAAAATTTTAGTTCCTCTACAACTGACTTCTTCACATATGGATTTGGTATGGTTCCTAAAACAAACGACTACAAGGTTGTCAGCATTGTGGCTGATGGGAACTACAACATAGAGCAGAGCAAACCTTTTGCAGTTGAGGTATAGAATCTTAGTACTAATTCTTGGACAACAATCAATACTACTGAGTCTGCTTATAGCTTAGTTTCTCCATTGTTTGCTTCCTACCTAAAGGGAATTTATCATTGGTTGACCCTTGGCCTTCGGGATGAAGCCATCATTTGCTTCAACATGAGCTGTGATAAGTTTTCAAAAATAAAGTTGCCCACTGTTTCTGAAGATAATATATTTCAACAACTCATGGATTGTAACGTTGCTGCTATGAATGATTCTGTAGCTTATGTTAAGGAGTATTGTTTAAAAAAAAATTCGGGTTGTCGGATTGAGATTTGGGTAATGAATGAGTATGGTGTTCCAGCTTCTTGGAACAAAAGATACGTAATTGGACCAGGTCTTGGGTTATTGAGATTCTTGGGATTCTGGAAAGAGGATGAGATTCTTGTTGGAGTGGGCAATCAACCCTTGTTTTCATATAATCATGATGCTCATAAGCTAGTGAAGGAATTTCCTATTCAAGTAGCACCATCAATGTTCCACGCTTTTAGATATGTGGAAAGTATTTTTCCCATATCTGTGTTGAACGAGGAAGCTCAAGAGGAAAGGGAAGGAAGAGTTTAGTGCAAACTTTTCAACTTAATCTTAGTCTAGAAAAATGTTTGGAATCCAAATCAAACATGCAGCTTCTTTGCTTCCTTTTCCCCTCCGGTCTCCTTAATGGAAGCTTGGACTCACCCCCTTATTTACTATTTAAATAATGTTTACTTTATTAATGTAGCGTTGTATTGATTATCTATTTCAACTCATGTTTCATTTGGCAAACTTATCCCTCATGTGTTTCATCTTGTATTGTATGTGTGAATGATTTTTCATTCAGGTTTTCTTTTAAGGGCACTAAAGTTATTGTGTTTTGGTATTTGTTTGTTAGAGAAAATTGTGAGAAATTTGTAATTCCATTCCTTTTTATGTGTAGCAAGAGTAAATCTTGATGAAGTTTTAGCATTTCTTTTTTTTGTTTTAATCATATATTATTTTTGTTCCTGAAGANTTTTTTTTTTTTTTTCTATTTTTATCAGATATTATTTTGTTCTTGAAGAATGAAGAATCTAATTAATCTTGAATATTTATGATGATTTTATAGGATTTAAGTTTCTTGTAGAGGATTCTATATTTTTTTTTCCATTTATAACCTTATTAAATAAGAGTAAATAAAAATTTCAAATTCATGGAGTTCCAACCATGTTCATAGCATTTTGTCAATCCAAATCCTTAAACATTCGAATTACTTGTCAAAGATGAGTTGTCTAACAACAATGGCTTCTTAGTCCTTGTAATTAGATTTGGATCCTCTACATTTACTCAATCCAAGTCTGATTTGATCAATTAGGTTCCTGACCTATTTTTATCCTATTATTTTCAATCCCCCCTCTTTTTCATCATCTTCATTCATTTTAGTCCCAAATCCTCAAAATAAAATTGTAAAGTGTCCCAAAACTTTTCCAAACATTCCAATTTAGGCCTTAAAAGTATTAAAAACCCTAAAACCTAAAACCTAAACCCCAAATCCCAAACTCTAAACCCTAAAACCCAAAACCCTAAAACCCTAAATCCTAAACCCAAAAAAATCTAATTTGAGCAATTAGGTCCCTCACCCATTCTTATCTCATTATTCTCAATTCCCCCTTTTTTTCATCATCTTCATTCATTTTAGTCTCAAATACTCAAAATAAAATTGTAAAGTGTCCCAAAACTCTTCCAAAGATTCCAATTTAGTCCTTAAAAATATTAAAAACCATAAAACCCTAAACTCTAAACCCTAAAACCTAAACTCCTAAACCCTGAATCCCTAAAAAATTTTTTTTTAATCTTCATCTTCATCTAATTTAGTCCTTAAAAATATTAAAAACCCTAAATCCCGAAATCCTAAACTGATTATCCCATAATCAAACACGCCGCTAATTTCTTCTTCATCTTCATCTTCCTCAATCATCATCCTCACGTCCTCAATCATCATCAAATCTTCATCATAATCCTAAAGAAAAAAAAAAACTGATTTTCCCATAATCAAACACCCCCTAATTTCTTCTTCATCTTCATCATCCTCATGCCCTCAATCATCATCAATCATCAAACACGACTCATCCATCGGCCTCCTCTGTTTTCCAGAAATGACGACGAAGAGCATGGAGAGCGAGAACGAGGTCAGAAAGGCAGAGGTCGAAATCAGAATTAGGCTATCAATCCGAGAATCGGGTTGTTGCTAGCGATTGGAGGGAGAGAGAGATTGGTACCGTCGGAATCGAAAGTGTTGAGAAGCCACCTCAAGTCGTCAATGGTGTTGGGAAATCGCCATGCACACAACGCAGCGGAAACGGATATAAATTTAAAAATTTAAACCAAAACATAATAAAACAAGGCACATAGCGACTTCTTTCCCAATGAATCCGCTATATGGATCTGTATCAGTGTAAGGACAAGGATTTTACCCAAATCGATCGCAGTTCTTTGTGTTTACGAATATGAGGAGTCCACTCCGAGTGTGCTCCCTCCACCGGTGATCCACACGAACAGTTTGGTAGATGCCTAGGTGCTAGCCTCCTTCACTTCTCCAAGTGAACCAGGAACCTTATCTACGGTGTTCTTGAATTCAAGAACAATTCTTGAACTCCAAGAACTAGTTGGCGCCTATAATCAAGAATCCTATTCTTGATCTCACACAACCTTGACACATAAACCCTAAAACACTTTTAGGTTTATGCGCCACTTTCTCTCTCTAGAAAACTAGGTTTGTGTTTTCTCACTCTCTTCACCAAAAGCCAAAATCGAATTTGCTCTTGTGAACTAGCTAGAAAAGTCGAAATTCCCAAGAGACATGAGGCATAGGGGGAAGTCGACTTTGCTAAGTATATATAGGCTTTAGGGTTTTGATAATTATAATTAGGGAATCCCTAAATTATATGATTATCAATTTATTAAATTATGAGATTACAATAATATCATAATTTTAGGACTTGAATTCCTAATTATAATATTACCTTGATATGATAATTTGAATCCAAATGCAATCTTGGAGAATCAAATTGGAAGATGAAATCTTCCCAAGAGATTCACTCCCCAAGCGCCAAGTCCTAGTATTTTAGTTGGAATTTAATAAATCAAAATAACGAACCTAACTCTTAGGTAGTTATTGTTGGGAAATCACAGAGGGAGCGCAGCGGAAGAAATTTAAAAA
>QANZ01027246.1:110605-136167 GCA_003254925.1 Chamaecrista fasciculata | reverse complement strand
AATATATATATATATATATATGTGGTGTGGATAACAATTTGCCACTCAAGTTAATTCATTCAGCTGGTGCATAGCAAGTAAAACATATGAGTTCTGCAGATATTGCTCGAACAGCAGTGGGTATCCTAGGTGAGTAAAATTAATTAATTAATGATTTTCAACTCTAAATTTTATGAACTCCTTATGTGCATATATAATCTATTGATGTTATTATTATTTTCAATTCCTAATGCAGGAAACATCATCGCGGGTTTCATGTTCATGTCCCCACTGTAAGGAGAAATGGAGAATACATATAATTATAGGTTGAAATTTCATTTTGGTCCTCAAACTATGGGATAAGTTTCATTTTGATCCTAAAACTATTTTTTGTTTTGGTTTAGTCCTCATACTTTCACATTTGTTCCGTTTTGGTCCTCAAAATGTAATTTTGTCAAGTTTCTACTATTATTCATAATCTGGACAGTTGAAATGAACTGTTTCCCTATTATATGTCTTTTTAATAAGTGAGTTAATAAAGAGAGAAATAAAAATTTACATTCTTAGTCACAAACTAAAGATAAAAGCCAACCATAAATTTATTTTCAATTTGTGGCTAAGAATGATTTTTTTTCTTGGCCAAAGTCCTATTTCGGTCCCTCGTTTTTGCTCAAAGTTTTGTTTTGGTCCCTCAATCTTCTAGAAAGTTTCACTGTTAGTCCCTGACTCTTTTCCACCCACTTTTTTTGTTAAAAAAGGAAAAAAAAACTAACTTTTATCTCCCAACAATTTTGTTCTTTTACAAAAGGGAAAGACCTTAATGCAAAAGATCAAAATTGTTGGGAGATGAAAGTTAATTTTTTTTCTTTTTTTTTTAACGAAAAAAAGTGAATGGAAAAGAGTCAGGGACTAACAGTGGAATTTTTTGAAAATTTGAGGGACCAAAACAGAACTTTGAGCAAACATGAGGGACCAAAACAAAACAAAAAAAAATTTGAGGGAGCAAAACGGAACCTTGAGTAAACATGAGAGACCAAAACAGAACAAAAGAAAATTTGAGGGACCAAAACAAAACTTTGAGCAAACATGAGAAACGAAAATAAGATTTTGGGCTAGGGATGACAATTTATATCCTTAGTTAGGATATCCGTCCGTATCCATCCGAAAAAATATCCGGTATCTGACGGATACCGGATATCGGATACGGATACGGATAGTGAAAATTAAATTTTTTTCGGATATTGGACGGATACGGATATTGCCCTCGGATACCCTATATCCGTCCGAAATGAACGGATATTTAGGGTATCCGATATCCGATACCCTATTACTTATTTAATTTTTATATTTTACTTTTAATTTAACATTTTATATATAAATATTTAAATTTAATTAATTATATTCATATATATTTTTTTAAAGAATCATATTTTAGTTATTTATATTTAATTTTTTATTTTAAAAAATAAATTTAAAATGTAAATAAATAATAATTTCATTTAATTATATTAGTTGGCGGATAATGGATATCGGGTACCCGATATATCCGATTTATAAAATAGGATATCCTATCCTATATCCATATTTTTTCGGATATTTCGGATATCCGTCGGATATCGGATATCGGATATGGTGCGGATACGGATATTAATTTATCGGATACGGATAGGGTACGGATATTGGATAGGATAAACGGATACGGATAGTGGCAAAACCACCGGATATCAATCCGTTGCCATCCCTAATTTTGGCCTTCTTTCTTTATTTCTCAATTCGAGATTAGAAATAATAGCATAAACTAAGAAATCATATTTTGTAGACAGAAAAAAAGAAAAGAAATGTAGAAGCGTGAGGACTAAAATGAAATAAAAAATAATTTTAAGATAAGAAAGAAACTTACTCCATAGTCTGAGGACCAAAATGAGTATTTGACCAACATCATATATGGCTATATGCATATATGGGTGTGTGATGTAATAGAGTAAAATTAGTGTAAAATGAAGTATAAATGATTAGTGGTAGTTCATCCATATATGTGCAGGCCAACTTTTGTGGAGATATGGAAGAAAGGATCAGTGGAGCAATATTCACCAACACCATATCTAGCAACACTAGTGAATTGCATGGTGTGGACTCTGTATGGACTACCCATGGTTCATCCTCATAGCTTGCTGCTTTCCACCATTAATGGAGCTGGTTGTGTGCTTGAAATCGTGTTTGTCATCATCTTCTTGATTTACTCACCTCGCAACAGTAGGCTCAAAGTCCTTCTATGTCTTATCGTTGAGCTCATTTTCATCAGTGTTATAATCTTTGTCACCTTCGCTCTGCTTCACTCCTCTGCCAAACGCTCTGCTCTTGTTGGAACCTTATGCGTTATCTTCAACATCATGATGTATGCTTCCCCTTTGACTGTCATGGTGAGTTCACTACCAATTCTACCTATATATATATATATATATATAACCACATGAGTATGATGAGCAAGTGATTCCTTATATGCTTTCTAATAACTAAGTGAAGTGGGTTCGAATCTTATTTTTAGATATGAAAAATTTATGTGATTGGTTATTCACTCTTAATTAAGTGGAGGATCACGACGAGAGGATTAGTCATTATTACCATCACTGAATATTGGCTTTGACAAAAAATACTCCTATATATATATGTATTGGCCAAAATCTCAAATTGATCTCCTATATTTTATTTGTTTTAGATAGTTTTACATGTTTTTATAATTTTTCAAATTGGTCCCGAATCAACTTTTAACACATGATTTGACCTTATTTGTTAATGATATCACCATGGAAGAGAAAAATTATTCAAGAGTTAGCAAATAGTTTCAAATTTGTCTCATTTAGACTTGAAATAAGAGAGATATGATCAATTTTACTTGTTTGACTGTAAAACGAGTTATCAAGCGTCGATACTTAATTTGACCTCGTTTGTTGACGATCTGAAAGTACTCATCAAAGGAAATCCGTGGCTCTGGATTCCTCACATTCAATCATGAAATGAGAGAGATATGATTACATTCGATAATTTTTGAACCAATTTGAGAAACTATGGAAACTTGTAGGACCAGTATGAAACAAATGAAACAATAGAGACCAATTTGAGGTTTGGCCATATATATGTATAAGCTTAGCTATAATTAACTAACTTAACTATGTTTCTCTCTCTCTATATATATTCTGACAATTTTACTTACCTGCACTTTTTCCCCCGCATCTATACAGAAAATGGTGATCACCACCAAAAGCGTTGAGTTCATGCCTTTCTTCCTCTCTCTGGCTACTTTTGGCAATGGAGTCTGTTGGACTACTTTTGCACTCCTTCGCATAGACCCTTTCATCATTGTAAATACATTATGATTAATTTTGATATCCCTCTCTCAACATTGATTAATAATATTAATTAATTGATCATATATGCATAATATCCACTTATTTAACGTTTCTTCCTCTTGATCATCTCAGATACCAAATGGGATTGGGACATTATTAGCACTGGCTCAACTCATTCTGTATGCAACCTATTACAAATCTACCAAGCGTCAGATAGCGGACAGGAAAGCCAAAGCCCATGTTGATATATCCCTTTCAGAAGTCGTCCTTGCTAATCCTAATGCTAATGCTAATACACCTTCTAATCCTAAATGACCTCATCCATGATCTCTATTGTAACGAGTACAAGTTTTTAAAAGAATCACACTCTAAAAATTAATTATAACGGGTCTCACATTAAGAAAGTTACTGAGTTTGAAAGCACACTTTATAAGATCTTAGGCTCTCTAATCTCAATCGTTAGTTTTTTAGGTGTGATTTCCTAAGAGCTCTCCAACCTTATTGTGTGGCCCACATTTATGACTCAACCCAACCCACCCAATGGATAATCAACTTCCAATGCAAATTCCAATTTCATATAAAAAATCATGTTATTCTCATTCAAGATAAAACTGGCTTCAGTATTACTATTGCAATATATGTTATTCGCTTACATTATATATTTCTTATAATTTGATATTGCCACCTGAATTTATTCCAAGCCATGAGCCATCTGATATTTACATTTCCGTATATCATTGTGAGTTTATGCAGCCAATAATGCAAGCTTGTTTAGGAGTAATATACCGAAGAAATTAAACATCCAAATTATCACGAAAGCACATGAAATTACTGATCAACTCACTCAATTTATGCTTTGATACAAGTATATATATGTCACAAAGTAGTTGACTACCAAAGTGAAAACTTTTTTAAAACCTCTGTTTCCTAAGTCTATACTACATCTTTCAATATATTCTCAATCTTACACTTAAGTGGAGTCTAGAATCCACATTGTGCTAGTCCATGATTACTTCTCCATGCTTGTTGGCGCATGCATATATATATACACAACCACAAACACAACAATCCAATACAGAACTAACCCTATTTTCAGTTATAATTTTGAGTGTCATACTATACCAAAACTTTCAAACATATATTAGAATATATTTTCTTATTAGAAAAAGGCACAATTCAAACACATTAATCATTGGTTATCCCTCTGTTTTCTTTTTGGCTATTTGTTATTTGGGTAAATTACACTTTGGTACCCTGTGATTTGACCCTATTTCACTTTGGTACCCTATAGTTTGAAACTTGACACTTTGGTACCCTGTGGTATTCTTCATTAACACTTTGGTACCCTTTGGAGCTATTTTGTAATTTTAACCATAACAAACTTTTCAAAAATTACAAATAAGTCCCTGGATACATATTATCTAGGGACTAAAATGAAAACTTTTAAAAAAATTTTGGGGTCAATATGTAAATTTTGCAAAATTTGTTATGGTTAAAATTACAAAATAGCTCCAAAGGGTTAAAGGAGAATACCACAGGGTACCAAAGTATTAGGTTCCAAACCACAAGGTATCAAAGTGAAATATGGTCAAACCACAGGGTATTAAAGTGTAATTTACCCTTGTTATTTTTTATTCGATATGTATTGATTCTTGGCTCTGTTCCTCTTCCATAGTGTTATTCAACGTTATTAAAATCGGACCGGAGAGTGACCCAGACAGACCTTCGGGTCACGAGTTGATTGGTTCAATCGGTTGGACCGACGATCGAATCGGATGACGTCATAAATATATAAATAAAATAAATATTAATTATTTTAAATATAAATATTTCATAATTGATAAAATATAACTATAAACTTTATATAACAATAAGATATACTTGTGAATCCATAATTTCATTGTCCTACATTAATAAAATATACAAGTCACAACATGAATAATTGTTAGGTTAGTAAAAATGAAAAAAATGAGTTTTTTCTTTGTTTTAATAGGCTTACAATATTTTCTATCGAGTTTCATATTACTTTTTTGCATTTGACTCACAAAACCAACAAAAAAAAAGCTAAAAAAAAATGAATTTTCCATTAAAAATAGTGACCCGGCCGGTTTTTTAAAAACCGCTTTGGGTCACGGTTCAACCCGGGTCAATCCAGTCCGAAGCGGTTTTGGACGATTCAAAGCGGTCCAATGATCCAAATCGAGCCGCCTTCACTCTCGGGTCCCGGTCAGACCGGTTCGACTGTCCAATCCGATCCTGGTCAGGCCGGCTTAAAATAAAAAGATAGTAAGACAAAGGCTTTTCTCCTTCAAGTTACATGTTTGTTCCATGAACTGCAGAGGAATTTTCGTTCAGTACAGTATATATGTTGCAGAGGATGTGTGTGCCCAAATTAAAGCGCTAATGAACATATAAATATGTATATAAAAATTAATATTATGAACAATTTAAAATTATATAAAGCCTTTATATTATAATATTTTAGAATGATAAATAAATTAAAAAATATAAGTTAATGAAAATATAGATAGTTGATCATTTTCTGTTTGAATTAATTAGAGAGAAGTATACGATGGAAGTGAGTTGAAGCTTGAAACTGTTAAATTGGAATCAAGTAGAGTTTCTAAATTTGAAATTTAAAAGTATAGAGTGAAAATTTTGGGGGCCAGTGGTGGTGACATGAGAATGGGTGTGAAAAATGGATTAACTCGATTATAAATAGCGGATTTGGTCGGTTCGGATTAAGCCGTTCGAGTATAATTGGGTCTAGTTTTTTTTTTTAAAAAAGTTGGTTTGATTGGATTATACCCAATTAAAGAAAAAAAATTAAAAAAAAATTGTATCCTTTCACATCCACACATCTCTCAGTCTCTCACACTCCTGACTCCTCACACTCTTGACTCCTCTAGAATCTTCGATTCAATGTCCCTCTCTCAAAACAAAATTCTCAAAGTCTCATTCAAATCTCTATTATATCTCACCTCATAATAGAAAACCATCCAAATTTCAATATTAATTATTAGGATACCTGTTGTTAGGTCGAATCTCACATCACTGCTATGTGGTTTGAAAATTTTCACTTTAAGTATTTGAGATATGCGTCGTTTAACAATTAGGGTACATGTGTTTTTGTTCCGTTAATTTGAAGGGAAAATATGACGTGGAACAATCTTAGCCATTGATTTCCAATGTATTTTAACCGTCGATTTCTATTGAATTTTAACTATTGGTTTCTCTTGCATCTTAGTCGTTGGTTTCCACTCCAAAGTTAAAATCTCATTTTTGGTTCTCAAACACTGGGGTAAGTTTCATTTTGGTCATAAAAGCTATTTTTTGTTTCATTTTTGTCCTTAAACTTTCTCATTTTTTCTGTTTTGATCTTCAAAATGTGATTTTATCGGAACTTTCACCATTATTCTTAGTCATAAATTAGAGATAAAAATTAACCACAAATTTATCTCCAATTTGTTACTAAGAATGAAAATTTCTCTTCCTCCCTTTGTTAACTCACTTATATATTATTACGTATTTTAGTAGGGGTGAACAAACGTTTGGAGTTAGTTTCAGTTATGCCCCTAACGTTTGTTTTGTGTCAGTTATGCCCCCAACGTTTCATATTGTTGTTAATTATACCATAACCTCATTTTTTTGGGCCAAAATCCTATTTGGGTTCCTTAAGTTTGATCAATGTTCTGTTTTGGTCCTCAAGACTCCGACGAACTTTCCGGCGAGATACACGACGGGCCCGACGACTACAAAAACTCCTAAACCAAGATTTTTTGACCTCTTGAGTTCAATGACGGCCTGCATTTTGCGAACAAATGACCAGAAATATGATTTTCGGCGATTGTGTAAATTTTTTGGCGACTATGTAATTTTTCGACGACTTGCTAGTCATTTTTTCACAAAATGGAGGCTGTGATTAAACTCAGGAGGTCGAAAAATCTTAGATTAAGAGTTTTCGTAGTCGTCGGAGTTGCCGTGTATCTCGCTAAAAGATTCACTAGAGACTTGAGGGACCAAAACAGAACTTTGAGTAAACTTGAGAGATCAAAATAGAATTTTAACAAAAAAATTGAAATTAAAATATAATTGACCGCCATATAAAATATTGGGGCATACAATTAAACGTCGGAGGCATATCTTAAACTGACCCAACACGTAATGGGCATAGTCTTTTGCCTTATTAAATAAATATTAACACAGGTATCACTTTCACTCTCACCGTGCGAAAATACAAGATCTTGCCTCTCAGTCTCCATAGCAACACAAGTCTCACTCTCACAAACCCAAATTCCCATCTCTCAACATTTTGATTTGGCAAGACGTTCATGATTCGCCAAAATACCATCCAGTACGTCGTCGTTCGTCGTCGCCGTCATCGTCATTGTCGGCAATGATCTCGAGTTTCGCCGCCGCCGCCGATGCTGAGGTTTAGGTTTTTGATTTTGTTTCACGCATGGGTCTCTCTCTCTTTGCATTTTCTCAACATATTTTTTGCTCAGATCTCCCACTCTGAAGCTCCTCTTTCAATTTGTTCAGTTTCTAAACAAGTATTTTGTTTGTATTTGCCTCTTGTACGTAAGAATCGGTCAAGAAATAGGTTTTTTTTTTGTGACTTTTGTTCTCTGAATTATGATTTTCTGGGAACCCATCCTTCAAAATGAAAAAGAAAAATACTTGTTTTAAAAATTACTATTATATGGGTTGACGGGCGAATTTAGATGAGAAAAGTTCAACCCGTTACTTCTTATATTAAGCCGCTCACTCACCTGAACCCACTCACCCGAGCCCGACCGCTCCACACCCATGAGATTGAAGGTTAAATTTATTTTAAGCCAAAATGCGAATTTGGTCTCGTAACTTTGCTGTAGTTCCTAAATCAGTCCTATAACTTTTTTTGTCTCGAATTTGGTCCTGTAACTTTGCTCCAGTTCCCAAATTAGTCCTATAATTTTTTTTGTCTTGTATTTGGTCCTGTATCTTTGCTCTAGGTCCCAAATCAGTCCTATATTTTCTTTTCAGTCTCAGTTTTGGTCCCATATAGTTTTGAAAATCTCTCACTATTAGTCCTCTGCCTATTTTAAATTATAGTTTAGTCCTGAAAACTTCAAATCTTTTTCACTTTAGTCCTTGACTATCAAAATGAAAGTGAAAGAGCATCCCTAAAGATTCTCAAACCTTACATCTTGGTCCCTAATTCATGAATTCTTCATGAAATGGAATAGAAATGTAAAAACAACAAAAATTAAAGCAAATGACAAAGGGATCAAAACTGAAAACGCAGAAAATTTAAAACTCACTGAAAAACCTACGGAAATCGCCGAGAAACTCAAAAACTCATCCAAAAACCCCAATTCTCACTGAAATTTCTCTCAAAAAATCGTCCTCAAATGCTTTAAGAAATAATTTTCGAAAATCCACACTTTTGAGGAGGGAGGTGATAGAAGATTCCCTTACACATTTGGTGATTCCGAGAGAGAAGTTCTAAAATCCCTTACATTTTTTCTATCACCTCCCTCCTCAAAAGTTTTGATTTTCGAAAATTCTTTTTTAAAACATTTGAGGGCGATTATTTTAGTGAGATTTCAGTGAGAATTGAGGTTTTTGGATGAATTCTTGAGTTTCTCGACGATTTTTGTATGTTTTCCGACAAGTTTGGGGCATTTTCCGGTGGGTTTTAAATTTTCTGCGTTTTCGGTTTTGGTCCCTCTGTTATTTGCTTTGATTTGTGTTGTTTTTGCATTTCTATTCCATTTCATGAAGAATTCATGGATTAGGGATCAAGATATAAGGTTTGGGAAAGGGACTTGAAGTTTTCAGGACTAAACTCTAATTTAAAATAGACGGAGGACTAACGGTGGGAGGTTTTCAAAACATATGAGACCAAAACTGAGACAAAAAAATATCTGGAGCAAAGGTATAGAACCAAATACAAGACTAAAAAAGTTATAGGACTGATTTGGGAACTGGAACAAAGTTACAAACCAAATTCGAGACATAAAAGTTATAGGACTGATTTGGGGACTGCAGCAAAGTTACAGGACCAAATTTGCACTTTGGTCTTTATTTTATTATATTTTATATTTATATATTTATATATGAGAGAAAAAAAAAAAAAGAAAGTCATGTGTCGCGAGGAGAACCATATCCAGATGAATGGAAAAAATAACGCTTTATTTTAGGGAAGAGAATGAAATAGTTAGCGATGAAGTAGCTAGTGTGATTGACCAAAAGCTTGCACAAATTAAGCTGCTATATTCGTATGTAATTACATATAATTCAATTTATGCTTTTTCTTTTCGCTTTTCTTTTCTAGGGAGTCATCATCACTTTCTCATCACACAAACAACATATTTTTGAGAAGCGTAACAGAGTGAAAAATTAGAAGTGATTCATTACATTGTTTGATTTCATTCATTCATTCATTCACTATTTTACATGGATCTACGTTTTCACCTATCATTATTGAATTAGATGTTTTATACTTACTAGTTCTTATTACCAGGTTTCATTTGATTTCAGTCAAATTTAAAAACTTGAGGAGGCTGCAATGTCGCTGGAAGCAATTGTGACAATCTCACACGCTCAACCATTGGATGTAATCAAAACAAGATTGCAAGTTGACACTCGTGGCCACTACAAAGGAATCATACATTGTGGCCTAAGAAGCATGGACAGTTCATTTTGAGGGCGTGTCGTCGTGTCGGACACGTGTCAGTGTTCAACACCCGTACGACACCGACACGACACATATTCATAAATTTTAAAATATAAATTAATTTTTTGTGACTTTAACATGACATATGAGAGAAAATAATAATACATATGACATATATTATGAATAAAACTTGTAATTTTTAAATTTTTTATTAAAAATTATGAATATTTAATTACTTATATATATAAATATATGGTGTGTCGTGTCGCATAATTTTGAGAGTTTAGCGTGTCGCTGTGTCCGTGTCGTGTCCCGTGTCCGTGTCAGTGTCCATGCTTCCTAGATTGTGGCAAAACAATCGCAAAATCTGAAGGCATTCGAGCTTTATGGAAAGGCTCTACACCTATGCTCACTTTGTATTCTACTCGTCTAATTGCTTCATATGCATTTAATTTCCACACTACCAAATTCACCACTATTCTTGAGAGTTTTCTTGCTAGTATTGTTATGAGCACGCCTTTCGAGGTAGTGAAGATGAGATTGCAACAACAGAATAATAATCATCATAATGTGAAATACAAAGGTGCATTACATTGTGCTCGCACCATCATAAGGACCATCATAAGGGAAGAAAGGGTTAGAGGATTATGAGCTGGTTTTGTTCCAACTTTGATAAAAAATAGCATACTAAATGCTTCAGTTGTGGCAGCTAAGATCATTAGTATGGAATATGAAATAGAGAAAGAGAATAAGAGAAACAATTCATGGAAGGGTGAGATTTCAAGATGGTGTGTGTTTATGGTAGGTATTGTTTGTTCAACTCCTTTTGATGTTGTGCAAATAAGGCTTATGACTCAAGGTGCAAGTGATGAAGTGAATAAGTATAAGGGTATGATTGACGCATTTAAAACTATTTATTCAGAGGAGGGTTTTTTTTGCTCTGTGGAGAGGCCTTCTACTTCGTTCTATTATGATACCATCTGCTTTGTTTATTGCTATGCCTGTCACTAATGGACTTAATAAATCTTATGACACAATCAAGGAGTACTCCAAAGTAAAGTAGAAGTATTAGTCATTTTGATTAACTTTATTTTCTTTTTATATATTCAGGCTTGGTTTTTAGATTTAGTAATGACTACTCTCTATGTATTCTCAAAGTAATAGGATTAGTTCAATAAGGATAGTTGTTGAAAAGTTTCAAGCAAGTATTAATATCACTCATCTTCATCTCAGTTCAAGTATGCAGTTTTTTTTAGTTTGAATCTGCACAGAAACTGCATATTGAAATTTGAATAGTAAACTTGAGCAAATTTTTTTGGTACTTCAATAAGGATGGTTGTGGAAAAGTTTCAAGATATAAACCAGCGTATCAAAAGATTAGATAATCTTTCATACCTTAGCCAAAGAAATTGGGACAAGATATAAAACAGCTTTGGCCTCCAATATAAATTTGTGGGACAAGAAACTCTGAAAATTAAATGCTATTTTTTTTGTTAGACAAAATAAATGAAACAATGAACAACACCCATAAATTGAAACTCACGAGTAAACAGAGATTCAAGAATGGTATAATCAGTAAAAAGCGAATCTGACTTCTGAAGTTCAAGGCAAAAGAAAAAAAAAGCGTAGTCATGATTGACACTCTAAACATATTACTTAGTAGTAAATAAACAATGAAAAGAGGTGCCCAGATAGGAATTATCCACTACTCTCATGTATGCTTTAGATGTTGCCCTTGTTATAGTCTTCCCAAAGAAAAAAAATATAATGAAATGAATTTAAGTTACAGAAAGTTCCTTGTATGATTTGAGAAATCATAATAGACAAGTTAAGTACTGAAATTTCAAGTTTAGTCTTTATAAAGATCTTGTATATATTTACAACTTTTAGACTTTCTTCTACATTAAGTTTAAAATTCTTTGAGTTGGATGAATCTCTGTTATGATCTGCAGTTGGTTGTAAATTTGTTTGCTATCACATAATTCGAACCCCATTATTTATTACTGATAAATAGGACTATAGGAGTAACAATCTATACTTCCTATATAATGGGTAAATTGCAGTTTGGTACCCTATGGTTAGGGGCAGTCCCACTTTCGTACCCTGAAAGAAAACTTTTTGCAGTTTGGTACCCCGTGGTTTGCTCCGTTAGCGAATTGGTCTCCTGTGCTTTATTTCCGTTAGTATTTAACGGAAAATGTGATTGTTACCACCTTAAATGTCAAAAACCTCCCAACAAGTTTTCTCTTATGCGTTTAAGTCTTTTCCCTTTACTAAAAGGGATCAAAACATAAAGAAAACAGAAACTAAAGAGTACATTATGTAATTTTCATAAGATTTCTTTTGAATAGATACTGATTTAATTACACTTTAATCCCAAAAGTTTATGATCTTTATCAAAATAATCCTTAGAACCTCAAAAGACAAATGAGCATCTATGATTTATCAAAAAAATCTCCATATTCAACTACGAGAGCTCCAACGGCACCTCTATAGTAAGCAGAAGTCACAGCTCTGAATCGTTCTTGACCAGCAGTGTCCCAGATCTGAGCCTTCACTTCCTTGCCGTCGATTTCCACCACTTGAGTCTGAAATTCGACGCCGATCGTAGCCTTCGAGTTCGTATCAAACTCGTTGCGAGCAAATCGCGAGAGTAAATTGGATTTGCCGACAGCAGAATCGCCAATGAGAACAATCTTGAACAAATATTCCAAAATCAACCCCCAAATTTGGGGGTTTTGATTTGTGGGTCTATGGGGTTTTGATTTGTTTGTAGTATACTTGAATGAGTTGTGTGGCTTGATTTTGGAAAAATTTAGGGGTTTTAATTTGTTTGTAGTGTATTTAAATGAAAATTTCAGCTTCTAATAGTTGAATATGAGGATTTTTTTTTATAAATCATAGATGCTCATTTGTCTTTTGAGGTTCCAAGGACTTTTTATAAAAATCATAAACTTTTGGGATTAAAGTGTAATTAAATCAGGATCTATTCAAAAGAAATCTTATGAAAATTACATAATGTACTCTTTAATTTCTGTTTTCTTTATGCTTTGATCCCTTTTAGTAAAGGAAAATAACTTAAACGCATAAGAGAAGACTTGTTGGGAGGTTTTTGACATTTTAACGTGGTCAAAATCACATTTGACGTTAAATCTTAACGGAAATAAAACACAGGGGACCAATTCGCTAACGGAGCAAACCACAGGACACCAAGCTACAAAAATTTTTCTTGTAAGGTACCAAAGTGAAACCGCCCCTAACCACAAGGTACCAAACTGCAATTTACCCTATAATATAATATAGATATAAAAGAAAAATTCTTCTAAACCATAATCAATGAGTAATAGAAATTAGTTAGGAAAGTAGCTTTGACTGTTTCAAATAAAAAAAGTGTAGAAAATTTAATGAATTATTAATTGAAAATAGAAAAGTTTGATACAAGTCTTATTTTTAATATTAAGTTTGATAAGAAAAATATAAACAAATATTTATATAAGTTTAGTTCTTAATGTAAACTTGGTTATTTATGATTTTTTTTACACGGCAATTATAAATTTTTGTGGAACGTCAATTTGCTGTGAATTGTACTTCATAACCTGTATGACATTTTCACAACTAATCTTTTGATAAAAAAGCTAATGGTTATTTACTTTTGCACATGAAAAAAATTCAAAAGAGCACTACGTATTTTATTTTAGGTCAAAGGGTCATTTTAGTCTTAAATGTATGTCTTAATGTTCATTTGTATCCTGTATGTTTCAAAATGGTTAAATTGATCATAAATGTTGGCAAAATATTTCATTTTGGTCATACCTATTGAATTTGGTCATATTTCTCTTATCTCTCATTTCAAGTTCAAAAGACTTATTCAGAGTAACTCGTAGCTCTGGATTCGTCGCATTCAAATTTTAAACGAGAGAGATATGATCAATTTTATTGGTTTGAGAATGAAATGAGCTGTCTACTTTCGGGGCCAATTGGACCTCGTTTGATGACGACCCCAACTAGATAAACAAAGTACTCTTTAAAAATAATGCGTAGCTCTGAACTAGACATATTTGAACTTGAAATGAGAAAAATATAACCATATTCAATAGTTTGAGACCAAAATAAAACATTTTGCCAATGTCTAGAACTCATTTAAACATTTTAAAACATAAAGTACCAAAATAAAATAAAGCATACGTTAAGGACCAAATCGATCCTTTGACTAACCTCTCAATAGAGCCATCTTCATTGAATTTTATTTTATAAACCCATTTTGAACCTATAGTCTTCTTTCCCTTAGGTAGAGGAACTAGATCCAAAGTCTTATTTTTTTCAAGAGCACACAGTTCCTTTTCCAATGGAACAGGAGTAGTTGGAATTATCTCAGTTTGTGCAGTAGTATCTGCAACATCAGGTGGGTCAAGTATGGGTTGGGAATGTACAAGTACAACTGATAAATCAGAACCACCAATACAATCAGAAGAGCAATTCACAGGAGGCTCAGGAAAAATCAACTCAGAAGAATTATTAGTCGAATCAGCAAATGGAAAGATATCTTGATGAAAAACAATCTCTCTAGAGATATGAAGCTTCTGTGTATTAAGAACATAAACTCTATAACCTTTGAAGCCTGATGCATATCCCAGAAAAACTCCTTTAAAAGATCTAGTCTCAATCTAATATAATCAGGTGGCTTGTCATAAAGTAATTCATATGGTGTTTTACTTCCAAGAATAGAAGAAGTTGTTTTGTTCATGATATGGACTGCAGTCATAATAGCTTCACCCCAAAAATGTTTAGGTAAATGACTATGGAACATAAGTGCTCGAACAATCTGCAAGATGGTTTTGTTTTATGTTTTCTTTCCACAAGTCTGTTGATGCACTATACCAAGTTTCTGAAAAACTGTATTCCAATCTGAGTTAACAAACTCAGTACCTCGATCAGACCTAACCACCTTAATACTCTTATTAAACTGTGTTTTCACCATGAGACAAAAAATTCACCAGAACCTGAGAGATAGATGTTTGTATGGCAATAAAAAGACCCAAGTCATCTACAACAGTCAGAAAATATCTTGCTGCATTAAAAATTCTTGGCTGCCCATAGGTTCCACACAAATCAACGTGAACTAAGTCAAAAATAGCCTCAGAGTTAGTCACACTGCGAGGAAAAGTATTTCTATGTTGTTTCAGAACATATAGCAGAGGAATCAAAGTTACATTCTCTAATATGCTGTATTAATTTGTTTCAGAACATTAATAGGTGAATGACCTAATCTTCTGTGCCAAAGTTGGCCAAAATCCAAAGTACAAGTATTTCAAGCAGTAATACAAGCAAATCTATTATGCTAAGCATCAGATTTATTAAAGACATACAGATTTCCTTCTACTGTTCCTCTTGTACAGTACAACCATTCTTATGACCAGCAACCAATTTGTTGACAGATATTAAGTTATAATTGAATTTAGAGATGAATAAAACATCCTCTAAAAACAATTTATCAGTGAGCCAAACTTTTCCTTTGTGAGTAACGTAAAAGAATCGTTAAGATAGCTACTAGGTAAATATACTGTGATTGGAGATGAAAGAGGAACTAAATCGTGCATCAATGATTTGTTGGACCACATATGAGCTGAAGCACCTGAATCTATTATTTAATAGTTCAAAAATTCAAGATTAGAAGGAGCAATACCTGCAAAGTCTCCAAGACATGGTACATTAGCATGCTTGACAGTTTTGCCTTTTATCATTTTCTGCATTTCCAAGATCACATTCATCATCATGTTTAAATCTTGAAGCAAGTGTCACAAAATGACAAAAGTCGCAGAGTTTGTCCATTTTCTCAAGTTTCCTTTCCTCTTTAGTCTTATTATAGCCTTTAAAATCTGCCTGAGGTTTACCAGAGCTAGCCATCATAACAGAGGCATCAACAGTACCATAGTTCAAATTAACTTGTCTCTGTTTTTCAACCTGTAAAACCATGGAAAATGCTTGGTTAGCATAGAATTTGGAATTCAATCCCATGAGGAACTACAACAACTTCAGAGAGGCACCAAAGGTAGCCATTTTGTGATTAATTCCACAAGAGTATCCATTACATGAACATATGGGAATTGGAATAGGTTGTCATTGTGTCAGTTCCTTACTTCCTTGCTCGATGGAACTAATTATTTTTTATATTTTTTAAGAAATTTCACATAAAATTAAGTGTAGATTACACTTTGGTACCTTATGGAGTTGAGGTTTTGACACATTCCACTTTGATACCCTGTGGTTTAAAAAGTAACATTCTGGTACCCGGGGTATTCTGGTTAAACTTTGGTAACATGAGTTTTAATGCCGTTAGAAAACTAATGGAAATTAGAATTTTGGGGCTATCTCATAATTTTAATCATTTTTGGGGGATAAAAGGCAATTTTAATGTAGGAAAAAGATGATAAAATTACAAAAACACCCAGAAATATTTAAATATCTTCAAAATAGTCCTTAAAAACACAATTCTAACAATTTTTGGCAAAAATAATGAAATAATTAGCGATGAACTAGCCAACCTAATTGACTAGAAGCTTGTTTTGTGTGGCTGTAAATTAAGTTGTTATATGTAACCCAAAAAAATAAAATTAACAAACTATATGAACGCAACAATTGCAAATTTTGTACGTGGAACTTAGAATTTGATGTGAAGTGTATGTGTAGTCTGTAAGACATTTTTTTTTTTGCCAGAAACATAATTCATTAAAAAGTAAGGTAAAGTCAAGCACAGTACAAACAAAAATAAAGCAAAATTAGTCAATCCCTCCCTAGAATAAATAGCAACACTAGACAGGATATCAACTAACGAAGGTAGGGGGTTGCAATCCATCCAAGAGGACTCATGCTCATGTTAGACAAATTGGCAAGACAATTAGCTGCCAAGTTAGCGGATCTACGAATCCAACTAAAGCTACAACCATCTAAACAATATAGAAACATAAATAAAGCCATCTAAAATAGAGAGGGACCGAACACCCAAAGACCAGAACCAAACCAAGAAGCCTCCGTGAAAACCAGAAGCCGTCGTGGAATGCCTAGTCCAGAGTCGCCACCGCAGAGAAAGTTAGACCAGATCGACGTCGTGGGATCCCTGATCCAGAACGCTGCCGCCACAAAACCCTAGAAACAAAGTAAAACTCTCATAAAGAGAGAAAGACCCTCACGGGAGAGGAATTTTCAACACTGCCTATAAAATGTGTGGGAGGGTCATCACCTCTGAGACAACGGCGGCGCAAGGACGAGCGGCAACAGACGAAAGCAGAGAGAGCGAGGGAGAGAGACGCAGCACTCTGTAAGACATGTTCATAGTTAATATTTAAAAAAAAAACATCAACCCTAGTCGCTGCTCTTGCTTTCCTCTTCCTCCACACACGCAGTTTTGCGTCAACGTTGGGCTGCCGTCGTTTTCAGCGGCGGTAGCCCCCTCTTCTCCGTTGGATAGTGTAGAAAACCCCTCCCTCGTGAGGTGAGGGTCCCTCTCTCTCTTTATGAAAGTGTTACTTTATTTGTAGGGTTTTATGGCGGCGACGTTCTGCGACGGAGACTATGGACTAGACATTCCACGGCGGCTTCTGACTTCTACGACGGCTTCCTGGTTTGGTTCTAGTTTTTGGGTGCTTTTCCATGGTGTCGTTTCGTTTGATCATTTTATTATTGTTGCTTTGAGTCTGGTTATGTCTTTATTTAGAACAACCACTGAGGTTACCTGTTGTCCTGGTTGGAAGTGTTTGTCTTTTTTAGATGACATTATTTATGTTTTCAGTTTTTTACATGATTGTAGCTTTAGTTGGATCCCTAGATCCGCTAACTTGGCACTTGATAGTCTTGCCAATTTGTCTAAAACGAGGATGGATCCTCTCGGATGGGTTGCAAAACTCCCACCTTCATCAGTTGATATCCTGTCTAGTGTTCCTGTTTATGCTAGAGAGGGGTTGGCTATTTTTGCTTTGTCTTCGTTTGTACTGTGTTTGGCTTTGCCTTGCTTTTGAATGAATTATGTTTCAGGCAAAAAAATATTTTTTTTTAAAAAAAACTAATGGTTATTTATTTTTGCATATGAAAAAAAATCAAAATAGCATTAATTGTTTTTATATATATTATTTAGGAAATTTCACATAAAATACATTTAAATGGTTTTTAAATTTTTGGGGAAAATCTAATGAAATAATTAGCGATAAAGTAGCCAATATGATTGACTAGTTAAGCTTGCCACGCATGTGTGGCTATATATTAAGCTGCCATATGTAACACACACAAAAAAAACAATAAGAAGTTGCTATATGGACGCTTTGACCAAACCATTATTAATGAATTAATCCGATTTTGATGGATCCATTGGGGTTAATTAGGTTTTGTGGGTTGTCTTTGCTAATGCACTACTAAGCTTGAATGTATGTTTCATACGTACATTGTTTTATACTTATTAATTGTTACCAGGTTTCAATTGATTTTAATCGGTTGAAGATTATGGAAGACTCCAATATTCTAGAAATATCCGACTCGCTGGCAACAATTGTGAGCTTCAACTTGCATCAACCGTTGGATGTAATCAAGACGAGATTGCAAGTGGACAGGCGTGGCCACTACAAAGGAATCAAACATTGTGGTGTCACAACTGCAAAATCAGAAGGCATTCGGGCTTTATGGAAGGGTTCTATTCCTGCTCTAACATGGAATGTTTTGTATTCTACGGGTCATATTACTTCACGTGCATTCTCTCACACTAATATCATGTGGGCTGGACCCCTTGTCGATTGTCTATGTACGCCTTTTGAATTGGTGAGGACGAGATTAATTATGCAACAACAAAGTAGCCATCATAATAATAATGTGAAGTATAAGGGCGCATTACATTGTGTTCGAACCATCATAAGGGAAGAGAGGATTCGAGGATTATGGGCTGGCTTAGCTCCAATTTCAATTAGAAATGGGATAGAATTTGCTGCAGTACAGGGCCTACAGGCTGTTGATATGAAGAAAATTAAAAATGAAGAGAATAACAATATTAATATCATCAGGCAGCTTTTGGTGACAGCAACAGTTTTGCTATTAACACCATGTCTTACCACTCCCCTAGATGTTGTGGCAACAAGACTTATGGCTCAAGGTGGAAGTAATAAAGTGAATAAGTATAAGGGTATGATTCATGCTTTCAAAACTATTTATTCAGAGGAAGGTCTTTTTGTTTTCTGGAGAAGCAATTTGCTTCGAATTATTTCATTGCCATCAGTTATCCTTGTTAGTGTTCCTCTCACTTACAAAACTTACGACACAATCAAGGACACCCAAGTCAAGTGGAAGATTCATTAACTTTATTTTTATTTTATATAGTCTGGCTTGGTTCTTAGATTTAGTAACTAGTCCTTATGTATTTTGAAAATAAGACAATATATAGAACTAGTCTTACTTTGTTTATGGCAGAGAATAAGAGAATCGTTCCATGGAAAGGTGTGATGGCAGCTCTTGTTAGTTTATATCTCTTTGGTGTTAATGTGCAAACAAGGCTTATGCTCAAGGTGGAAGTGATGAAATGAATAAGTATAAATTTACAATTCACGCCTTCAAAAATATTTATTCAGAGGTAGGTCATTTTTCTTTGTGGAGAGACCTTCTGCTTCATTCTATTATAATACATGCAAATGTGTTTGTTTGTTTTGTCTTTCTTCCCAGCAATAAGTTTTAATTATAGATAGTCATTTGAGTGTATGTGTGCCCTCTTGGATTAAGGCGTGTTTGTTTCGTCCCACTTAATTTGCTTCATTCATTTGGATCCCTATTCTATTTGAGTTACTCTTTGTTAGATATCGATAAAATTTAATTTTTTTATCTGAATCAATAATTTTTTTCTAAATAATCAAAATATATAACATAGTCTCTAAAATATTATAATTGTCAACGATTTTATCCTTGAATTTGTACTTTATAGTCTCTAAAATTTATTAATTTGTACTTTTTTGTCTCTAAATTTCATGGATTGTGTAAGGAACTCATTCCTACACCATCATGGGGAACCTCGTCCCACTAGGCTCCTTTCTATGCTAAACTTAAGAGTACAGTGATCGCCTAGCATACCTCAATCACTAATTACAAACTACGTTTCTAATTACAAACTGTCACTCTTAACCCACGAGAGGTCGTCCAAACTAATATTTCATCACAAATCATATTATGAGTGCTGGGTCTTGTTATTTTTAAAGTCTCACATTGGGCAAATTAGAAAAAGGAAAGGGTGAGGAAGCTTATAAATAGAGAGAGGTTTTTCACCTTATGTGCACCATAACTTACATAGAAATCTTAATGGGTGTATTGGGATTTGGGTAGTTGTGAGTCATTTTTTAGAGAGGGTTTTCAATTTTCTTCGGTCAAAAATTGTATTGAAGAGGATTTGTAATTTTTCGTGCAAAAATTACAAATAGTGAAGTTTGTTCTATAGGGAACCATGGAGTAGGTCTTGAGGCACCGAACTGTTGGAGATTGTGCCCTAGGGCCAATCATTTTATAAATATGTTGTGAACATATTAAATTAATTTATGGAGATAAATTAATGGTTATCATAGTATTAGCATGTTTACTATGATAACAGTCCGTGATTAATTATGAGATAATTAATCTAAACTGTCCCTGGTCGCTCATTCAAGTGGGAACTTGAAATGAACTAAGACCAGCATGACCTCGGTGCATAGAGATGCATGCACTAGATGCTGGAACGAGAGTCATGGTGCAATTACGTAAGGGNATATCGTGTGACAATAGGGTCTATGACAAGGTGGTACTAAGGTTAAGTCGGTTTTGGTAAAAACGATAACTCACGTGTTTTGGGTAATCATGATGGCTTGCTAGAGTCCGCTCACGACTTGTAGGTCATGGAGATGACTTACTGCCAACTTCACGTGGGGCCTACTGGGTCACACACGAGCAGGATTAGAACACCTTTTATAAGGGACACGAATTAGGGGTAATTCGTGGGTCACTCCGGTGGCCTAATTTAAGACACAGAGGAAATGTCTGGGACATTAGGTCTTGTCTTAAATTTTCTACAGTTTAAATAATTGTTAAATGATTAATAGAGATTAATTATTTACAATTAAAATATTAGGGAAAAATAAATCAGATAAGGTTCCTAAAAGTTAGGAGATTATTGATTTATAAAATTCCCCAATATTAATATAAAGGGTGGCACCTCTTTAAGGTGATTTTAATTAATCGAAATGTTTTATTAATTTAAATCATGAGTTTGAATTTGAATTTGAAATTCAAGATTTGAATTAAGATATTGGGGTAATATTTTAATTCAATAAAAAATTTAAATTCAAAATTCAAAATTTGAATTAAAGATATTATGGTAATATTTTAATTAAAAAACATTGGGATAAAATAAATTGGTTATGACTTCTTAAAAGTTAGGAGTCATTTTTGATTTATAAAATTCCTTTAAATATGAAGGCATAAGGCGCCTATCTAGTGGGACCCAAGAGAAGATTTGATCTTCCATTTGATTCTCCAAGATAGCAATTTGAATTTGAATTAAAATATTATGGTAATATTTTAATTAGATATTCAAGTCTTAAAATATGATATTATTGTAATATCATGATTTTATATTTATAAAATTACCATAATTTTGGTAATTATATAAGCCTAAAGTCGCCTAGCCCATGCATGCTTGTGAGAAACCCTAATTCTTTTGGCAAGTCGATTTTCATCCTAATAGAGAGAGAAAATTCGCCACCCACCTTCCTAGAGAGAGAAGTCGAATTCTTCTAAGGAGTTAGAGAGAAATTCGAATTGTGGGATCCTAGGGTTTTTGAGAGAAGGAAGAACAAAAGGAGTTTTGTTGCTGTCTTCTCCATTGTTGCGCCACCTAGCTCTGAATTCAAAGAAGGAGTTCTTGAGTTCAACAACTGTAGATTCGATCCCTTGTTTCTTTGGAGAAAGAAACAGAAGGCTAGCACCTTGTGTTCGGGAAACTGTTCGTGTGGATCACCGGCAGAGGAAGGACGTTGCAAAACGGCCTTCTCAAACTCGCCTAGTTCAACCATCCGATTGAAAGCTTGAGGTATAACACTTTTCATATCTGGTTTTAAATTCAACTAGCGGATCTCAGGGTTGGAAATTCTTGGGCTGCGCATTTAAAATTTTTGTTTATACTTTTTGCTTCTGCTGCGTGTTTTATCCCGGGATTTCCCAACACGAACCACGTTAAAGTTTTGTGTTAGTTTCTCCATTTCCTCTTCCTTTATTTCTTGTGTGGGTTGTTGTGTTCTGCCCAACAAGTAGTATCAGAAATTGTATTGAGGAGGGTTTGTAATTTTTCCGTGCAAAAATTACAAATAATGAAGTTTGTTCCAGAGGGAACCGCGGAGTAGGTCTTAAGGCACCGAACCACGTTAAAGTCCCGGTCCTCTCGTACTAGGGAAAGGTCCTCTCAATGCTCTAACGCCCACACCGGATATTTTGTGTTGGTTTCTCCGTTTCCTCTTTTTTTATTTCTTGTGTGGGTTGTTGAGTTCCGCCCAACAAGTGGTATCAGAGCTATGGTTCCGGCCTAGGGAGGACGAAGGGAGAGGAAGGAGCAAGTGGGTCAGCCAGTCAGCAGAAGGTTCCGGCACTGCAACGTCAAGAGAGGTTGGTTCAGTCTAGCTTTTGATTTTAATTCCAGTTTTGAAGTTAGTTTTCTGGAATTTGGAGTGGTTGTCTGTTAGACTGTTTGTGGTTGTTGGTTGCTTGTGGTGCTGGTTATTGGCTGTCTTCTATGGTGCTGGTTATTGGTTGTCTATTTTTATGATGATGACGACCTTGAGGTTTTAAAGTTTCGTTATTTGATGGGAGAACGAAATTGGAAGAAAAGATAAAAAGTGGAGGTGTTATGCGCGCAACGAGGGGAGGTTGTGCGAGTGATGACATGTTATACGCTGGTAATGAGGAGATGTTGCACAAGCAAATAAGAGATGTCATGCAGGTGAAGAGATATTGTGCTGACGATGCTATGCAAGCAACGAGGAGACGCCACGTACGTGATGAGAGGATACTATGTCGGTGATGAGGATATGCTTTACAAGCAAGAAGAGATGTCATGCAGGTGAAGAGATGTCGTGCTGACGATGTTGTGCAAGCGACGTGAAGATGCCACACAGTTTATTTGAGGGAGGACTAGAGTGTTCTCCGAGAACATATGGAGATCAGAAAGCTGAGTATGTAGAGAGGTCAGTTTTTCTGATAAGTGAGATGATGTGAGACTTTGAATGAAGGGAGGATTTGTTGGGTTTTGTTCTTTTCAAAGTCCCACATTGGGCAAATTAGAAAAAGGAGAGGGTGAGGAAGCCTATAAATATAGAGATGTTTTTCACCTTATGGGCACCACAACTTACATAGAAATCCTAATGGGTGTATTGGTGTTTGGGTAGTTGTGAGTCATTTTTTAAAAAGGGTTTGCAATTTTCTCCGGTCAAAAGTTGTATTGAGGAGTGTTTGTAATTTTTCCGTGCAAAAATTACAAATAGTGAAGTTTCTCCAGAGGGAACCGTGGAGTAGGTCTTGAGGCACCGAACCACGTTAAAGTTTTGTGTTGGTTTCTCCATTCTCTCTTCTTTTATTTCTTGTGTGGGTTGTTGCGTTTCGCCCAATGTTGGGTAATTTCCTTGAAAGCTTTAAATTTATAAAACCCAAGTGCAAGCATACACTATCAGAAATAATAGTATAGACAGTAGAGCACGAGGTATCGTCCTAAGGGAGTCAGAATTATAAATTAAATAATGAGCATTGTGTCGTATCTTTCAGTTAAGCTAAACTAGCCGAAAAGATTGATCATAGAAATAAAAATAAATAAATAATAATAAGAATAAATAAAGTAGACAATAAAATAAAAATACTAAAAACAAACACAAGAATAATTTCCTAGGATTGATCCTTCCATGGTAATTGAATTTAAATAACTTCTTAAATTATTGGGTATCTAATTGTATTAAACTAACCCCAAACACTAAATTACCTAAGATCTCCTGTCGGTCTCACAAAGGCCTATTAATAATAACTAACCCACCTATATGTCTATGGGGATTAAGTACAAGTTTGTTAACGAGTTCCCCTAGGCTAGCAGGTATGTGTTCATCCTACTAACAAACCCCAATAAAATTAGCGTATAAGGGAAATTAAACCAAGGTCTATCTTAAAGGTCTCTTTTGGAGCTCACATTAAGATCCCCAAACTATCTCTATTTCGGTGTACATCCAAAATAAAAATTACAATAGTAACAGAACAATTGAATTTAATAACAACTAGGATCCAATAATTATGAGAAAGAAATTATAAAAATAAAATTACCATGAGTTCACAATCCTAAAAAAATAAAATAACTAAAAATACATAATTGAAATACACACAAAGTAAAATAAAAATACACTACATTTCTCACCCATAAGCCTCATTGAGACTTATGGGAGAGAGTCACGAACCAAATGAAAAGAGAGAAGAGAGAATGAATTGGATGATGATGGATGGGCAAATGAGGCTTGTATTTATAGGCTCAAATCTTCACCTAACTCCCTCTTGATTTCATCATTCAATATGTCATATGCTTCACCAATTAGTCCAATTTAGCTGCTCAATTTCGGTGGAAACAAGTTGCAAAATTTGGTGCTGAGCTGCAAAGTTTGGAGTAAGTTGTGATTTTCTGGAGTTAAGGCGGCGGGTTTAACTGCTGCTATTTAACAGCTCATTTCCAGCTGTAATTTCTTTCTATTCTGGTGGCGGTGGAATGTGCTGCAGAAAGTCTTGCAAGTTGTGCCACTCGTTTTTCTTGCTCTCCAAAGGGAATTTTGCAATTTTGATGTTCTTAAGACCTTGTTTGCAATTCCCACAAACGTTGAGTGCTCTTGTCATGACCTAGAATGCAAAATTAATTATTTTTAATATTCCAAATAGATAAATCCAACTAAATAAAATTATGGAATAATCATATTTTAATCTTAAAATGCTCATTTTGCATTCTTTTAATATGAAGACCAACCAATGAGAAATCATAAATTTAATTATCATCATAAAATCATATGAAATGTCATTTGATCACATCCTCTCAAATATTTATCCTACTAATAATAAAATTACAAAGTAACACTCAAAATGCTATAAAAAGATCTAAATTAACAATTATTTAATAAAAATACAAAAATCACACAAACAAACCAAACTAGACTCAAATCTTAATAAAACAAGATAAAAGCTTCTTAAATAAGTCTAAATTAAGTCATAAATTATATAAATTTATAGACTTATCACCCAACAATGAGAACCCCTTCTAGGGTTGAACTTATTTAAACTGGCTTTGATACCACAATGTAACAACCCCTTTTAATTAAACTATTATTACAACTTTTAAAAATATAAACTATTTATTAATATAAAATATTAAGGGTAAATTACACTTTAGTACCCTGTGGTTTGACCCTATTTCACTTTGGTACCCTGTGGTTTGAAACTTGACACTTTGGTACCCTGTGGTATTCTCCATTAACACTTTGGTACCCTTTGGAGCTATTTTGTAATTTTAACCACAA